>JAQQSO010003917.1:0-13190 GCA_028658305.1 Pachyuromys duprasi | reverse complement strand
CACAAAGACCAAACTGAGCAGGGCACAGGGGTCTTGTATGAGACGGTTTCTACAACCAAGGACCATGTGTGGATGTGGCCTGGAACCCCCGCACAGATGGGGCCCATGATAGCTCGGTGTAGGACTGAAGACCCTATTCAGGGAAATAGGGACTGTTTCAGTCATGATCTTGATGGCTGACTCTTTGACCCTCCGCCATACAAGCCGGGGAGTGACAGACTGGCTAGATCCCAGGGGAGTTCATTTCAGCCAGCCCTGAGGAGACAGGCTAAGCTGGGGTTGGATGGAAGGGAAGGAGGTCCTCCCCTGTTGCTGGACTTGGAGGGGTCGGGGAGGAGGGAGATGAGGGAAGGAGTGGGAGGGTAGGAGGGAATGAGGGAGAGGGCTACGCCTGGGATTCAAAGTACCTAACCTGTGATTGAGATAAAAATAAATAAATTAAAAAAAATAAAAATCAAACAGTATAACACAATATCATCTAAGATATGTGATACCTACTTTCTCGGGGATGATTCTCAACATGTACTGATAGTCTTAGCTTCTGTGATTAAATCATTCTGTTCATGTAACAGCAGAAAGAAGAGTAAAAGCACTGAAGTTCATAACTCACAGAGGTCTCAAATTATGAGCAGGGTGTTGTAGGCAGCTTTTTTGGTGCTGAAAGATGCACAGGTTGTATGTTCAAAACGAAGGCTGGAATGAAGTCTCAAGATGTGGTATGGGTTAGGCCAATCAGAAACAACTGAGGTTCACTACCCATTAGAATTTGGATTAGTGTTTGGGCATTGTTCATACAGTTTCCTTTTACATGATCAATTTTGTTTTGCTCTCACATCCAGTCCTGATTCTTGGACTGGGATCCATACCATCACACCTCTTATTCTACTTTTTCTTTATAGCCACCCTTTCTTTTCACCCACCCTCTACCAGTCTTGTGGTAAACAGATGCAATGGTTCCATGGATTGAGTTTTTTAAAAATATCATAAGCTGAAGATGTTTATGGTTCAAAAGTTGTTTCCTTCTCTTGTTGGTTGGAAGCAGAGAAGAATAGAAATCACTGCTGTTACCTCCAAGTTCCATGAAAAGTTATCATTTTCTGCTATTTTAATCTCACTATAGTGAGAAACACTTTACTGGCTAAATTAGGAAAATTAAGACCTAGAGTGTGTGTGAATTTCTGGAGTGTATGTGTGTGCATGTGTGCGTGTATGATGTACAGTAATTTTGGACCTCTAATTTCAAAGCAATTAATAATCACATTTGTACCATGCAGAAAATTAGATTTATAGAGCTAAGAGAACAGCTAGAGTGTTCTGGTAAGAATTGTTGGCTGAGTGAATTTACACACTCCTGTCCCATTACGGGAGGGATCTATTCTTGGTTCCGTCATCTCTGCAGATCATTATGTCACAGACCATTTCATGTCTCTGCAAATGTAAGTAGCAACTGGACACTACGCCGCTTTTTCAAAGATCATCAAATGCTATCCCTGATCAAGCTGCTTCTTTCCGTATCATTCATATAAAACAGAAGATTTTATTTATAGGAAGGGCCTATTGTGGTTGAAATTGAGAAAAAAGACCCAATCTTAGTTTCTGAGCCGAATCTATTGGATAAAACTTCCTGAGCAGGTGCAGAGTTTTCTTACTGTGGAATTACTTATTATCTAGCTAAGAGTCTCTAAAATCAAAAGAAAAATACTAAAGAAACAATAACAAGAACTGCACATGCTATGTGCTGAAGTTTGGGTACCCCAGACTCACAGACTGAAGTCTTTACTTTCAGTGAGAACTTATCAGTAAGATAGAATTCGGGAGAGGATAGGGTTATACATTCACAGGAGTTTTATGAGGAGGATCCCAGAGAGGCCCTCCTTCTCTTTGTTTCCTGCACTGTGTGAGGCGAAAACAAGAAGGCAGCACTCTGCAATTAGCAAAAAGGATTCTCACCACCAAACCTCGCCATGCTGAACCATGACCTCTGACTTCCCCTCACCGGAGACAGCTGTGGGAAATGAGCTACTCTGGTTTGTAAACTACCCCAACTATGCCACTTCCAGCACTATGGGCAAGACAGGCCATGCAGCTTAGTTCTAAGGAATAAAACTTACTTCCTGAGGGTCCAATTGTTAATTAATAAAACTTTCAACTCGTACATTAAGAGATGATAAAACAGAATCTATGCTTGTATGTACTCTACATATAGATATTATAACAGGAGATCATTAGACATTAAAAAAAGAATCATACTCATATTCTGAGTTTATAACCTAACAATAAATAACCATAACAGAGTACTACACAGGCATTTACCTACTTTTTAGCCTGATAAATACATGTAAGCCATGCTCAGAAGCATTTTTACTGCATATGTCAAAACAAGACATGAACCAGAATACTGACTAGAGGCATTTCCCAGAATGCACTTGTATGTTATTTACACTGTACTGTCCTCACTTCTGATTACAAATATAAGTTTTCAATATTGCACCATGGTTCCAAGGTCTGATGCACTTTTCATTATTCTTTTCCTGGCTCAGTGGCTTTGGGTACACTCTTGGCTTGTATTATTAAATTTGCTCTTATGCCAAACTCCATTAAACATCCCTTCTGTTATTACTGTGAACATTTAAGTGTGACAAATCAGAGAATGGAAGAATGTTCTTGCAAAGGCTTATAAAAAGTTAAAACAAGGGAAGTGAGAAGAAAAACATATCACCAGAGGCTTCTTGGAAAAGAGAGCATAGTTCTCACATTGTTTGGTTGAGGTGTGCTAGATGAGGTGAACATTAAATTTGAAAATATGTACTTGACTATTGCTTCTACAGATGCATGAAACTGATCTACTGTGACCATCTGCTCAGAACATTTTTTGTCATCTTCTCAATGCACAGCCTGTTTTATGTGTATGCATTGTTTAAAATCCTTATTTAGTACCTACTGTTGATGCATTGACTCTGAACTTATAGCCATTGGCATTATAACGTGGGACTAAATGAGGTTTGCAGCACAGTTATTTCCATATGAAATACCACTCTGGCTTCATGTACTTCGCACAATACATAGGACTTTAGTTTTACATTTGGAGATGGCACACATACACACTCAAAGAAGTACTAAACATACCGAAAGAGAATATTTCACAACATAAAAGCTGAAAAAAGAAAGAAGAAATTGCTTTTCTCTACCTTACCTGGGAATGTTGGATCCTGTAGACTCCAATTTGACACTCATCTGCATGTCTGTGAATGACCATGAGAATATCTTGAGTGCTGATAAATCAACTTTTGTGAGTAAGCAACTTTGCTGAAACATAAAACTTATGAACTTAAGTAAAGAGAATTACTGTATTTATTATGAGCACATGAGGCTGACTGGGCTCATGTGGCTGCTGAGAATAGAGATGAAGGTAACCCCTAAAGTGTGACTACGGGAAAGCATGTGGCCAGAGTTCCTGGACACCACTGTATGAAAAATGTGGGAATCAGAATGGCAAATTGGTCAGAAATAGGGTATTGGAAACATCAAATACCTGGGTTTTATACTCAGACCAAGATCCTCAAAATTTTATGTGGACAACAGGGCTATCTTCTAATCTAAAGAAACCCATAAAGCTCCAACATCACAGGGTGTAAAGCACCAACTGCTGTAGTTACAGAAATTGTGAAGGCTGTGTACTGGTCAAGGTCTACCAGAAAAATAGAGGCATTGCTGGTATTCAGAACAGAGAGAACATGGAGAGAGGATTTGATACATGCAGGGTAACAATCCGAGAATCAAAGAGTGCATTTGAAGTCACCTGGAGCCCCCTAGAGAAAAGGAAAGACTACTTCTGCAGCAAAGAGGAGGAAGAGAACGGCCAGTGCTGCACTGTCCTGCCCGGAACCCAGTGCAGCAAAGGGAGTCTGAGAGCAGATGGAAAGCTTCCTGCAGGATCTGCAACTAGGACATCGAAGCATTTGTAAGAGAGCTTGCCCACACCAGGACATCCTCCCAACACTTCCCATAGGCTGAACACTGCCAGAGAATGGCTGGCTATGAGCCTAGTAAAGGTTTGCTATGTGGTCACAGTGCAGCAGGCTGTGGAAGCTAGTAGAACAATAAAGGAAGAAGTGGTTCTGGTGCCCAAAGGCCCAGTGCTAGGGTAGAACTGCAGCCGTGAACATCCACCTTGTTTAGTTGGAATTCCAGAGGAAGCCTCTATGTTGAGAAATGCAGAAATATCAACATATTTTAGTATGTAAGATAACAAGACCTATATGGGAGTAATACAATCGATATGACTCATGCTAAAGTACTATTTTAGAGTATCAAATGTTATCAAGAGTGTATGCGTGTGTGTATATATATATATGTGTGTGTATGTATGTGTATTTGTATGAATGTGTGTGTATGTGTGTGATATGTGGGTTTATATTTGTATGGTGTGTGTGTATCTATATATGCTGGTACACCCGCATGTGCTCACGTGTGTGTGCACATGCCCAAAGTTAGAAATTTGAGTCATAGCTATTTTGATAAAGGCTTACCAAGTACAAGTGGTTCTGAAATTTAAAAAGACAATGAGACAATTGAATGCCTTCAGACAAAAGAGAACAGGTCTTTATACTATAATTTATCTGCATTTTTCTGAAGAGCTGAAAACCATGGTCTCAAAATACCATTGGATAGAGGTGAGAATATTTTGTCATTTTATAGAGCTCTTCTTAATTATAAATGTATCAAGTTTTTATCAAGTCTCTTTTGTTTGCTGATGGCTTCTGAGATTTTGCTATTTGTCACATGTCAAAGCAGTTTTCTTAAAATAGTATATTCTTCATCTCTAAATAATATATATTTATTTTTCTACCTAATATTCTCCCAAATGTCTTTAAACTAACAATAGAAAATTAATTCCAAAAGTGGTTTATGTATTTTTTCACTTTTGTAAAGTTAGAAAAAGTTTTGTACAAAGTAATTCTGGGAACACAATTAAACTATTTAAATTGGAGTTTTTAATTTTTTTCTTCAAGTATATTTTGCATTTCAGAATTTTGAAAATAAAGACAAAAACGGCATAAAACGTCTACAGAAGAAAAGTTTTGTTGTTGTTTTGTTGTTGTTGTTTTTCCTACATGTATCAGGATATCACAACTACCTTCAGAATGGTTTCCCCCAAAAATTACCAGAAATAAAAATCCAAGGTTTGGCTGCTTGATTTTTTCGCCAAGTACAGTATCTAAAACCAACAACGCACTATCGTGTTTTAGTGTTTATGAGCCCATAATTTTCAGGTCTGAAGATAAACTATTTCAACAGTCTGAATGTTTGAAAAATCATAGCATTTGTTTTTTCATCTATGAATGAATTTCCTTTTCTTAATCAGAAACGGTATGAATACCAAGTTGAAGGGTTCTGCAGGATTATTTCCAATGTAGGGACATTAGGAAAATAGTCGGTGAGTGTTCACAGGCAGAAGGTAGTGGCCTTGCACTTGGATTTTAACTTCTGTGGAACAAAGCAGACTTGTTGCCAAACCAGAGAATGGAAGCACTGCCAGTTAATGACATAATTTCTTGTAGAAACTTAAGCTATGTTTTGCATCCTTTTCTTGTACCTAAATTTTGCAACACATGGAACAAAACCAGGAAATAAACTAGATGAATAAAGTAAAAGGAAAGGAGTTTGCTCTCCTACGTTTTCTATGTTCATACAGCAGGCAGGAATAAACACTGCTCCTTACCCTGGGCCATCAGGAATGTGTAGATGAAGAAGGATCAAGGCATTTATCCTTGGGTTTGTAACTCCCAGTGCATCCTATGAAATCACAGCCATGCACCTTGTCAACTGAGCTTTTTAGTCAACTATCCACATTTTGTGGATTGGACATAATTAGAAAGTTTAGTAAAGCACTTTATTATTAAAAATGCATCATCATATGGACATTTTAAATTCTAAATGTGAAACAATAGTTTTTAAAAAATTAACCATCAAGGAACCTTCATTGCCTCATTTTAGGAGTGTGATTTAATTGATTTGAATTCCACTACCAGAAAAGTTAAATTTAAAATTCAGGCTGAAATATATATATAAACTTTTGGTTACTTTTTGAGCTTCACATCATGTACCCCATCCCACTCATCTCCACCCTTGCTCTTGCAATCTCCCCACCAAAAGAAGGTAAAAACAAACGAGCAAAAAAAGTAAACAAAGCAAAGCCAGAAAACACCTTGATGGAAAGCTGTAGTGTGTTATGGTGTGTCCCACACATCTCCACTTGCAGATGTCCATCGCAATGATTCGAGGCCTCTGGCTTCTGTCACACAATCAATACTGTACCCTCACTGGACCTCCTCTGCTTACACAGTTGTTGCCCTATGTCATAGAGATACTGCAGCTTTGGACTAGCAGAACTAGCTCTTCGACCCACTCTAACAGTTCATAGGTGATGTAGATTTTGGGTTGGGCCAACTCAAATCCCTGGGGCTGGGCCTAGGTGGTAGCTGAGCTAGCTACTCAGTCTGCTGGCCCTCCCATATCAATACAATCAGGGCAAGCTCTTCAGCACTACCCCAGCTAGACCACCCAATACTGCCATTGGCAGGAGGCAGGGCCAGCTCTCCTGCTCTGGTTCCTTCAGGGTCGGCTCACCCAGCCAGCTCCACTGTGTTACCCAGACAGGATGTGGGGCTCACTCTCCCAGTCGCTGAAGTCAAGGGGGAGCTGGGCCAGCTCTCCCAATCACACATCCCTGCGATAGTGATAGCTCACCAGTGCTGTCACCATCGGGAGCCAGTTCCACCATGTTGCCCCAGTTAAGCACAAGGCCCACTCTCCTGAGCACTACACCAGTGAGGGGCAGGGCAGCTTTCTTGCTCTCATGACATGACGTCTGGGCCAGCTCTCCTGTAGGCAAGAGGCAAAAGGGTAGGGAAGGCATGGCCTCAATGCCCACATTGCACCTTATGGCAGAGTTCAGGCCAGCCCTCCTTTGCTCAAACCCTCAGGGCAGCTTACACCTGCCTTGATCCACCAGGGCAAGGTCTACCGTGCTGCCTAGGCAAGGCGTAAGGCGTACTCTCCCGAATGCTCCAGCAGGCAAGGGGCAGAACCAGCGCTCCTGACTGCCTCAGGTGGCAAGGGGTGGGAGGTAGCTGAAATATTTAATCACAAAATTAAAAGACCACCGACCTCTACATGTAAAGATTAAGAGAAAGTAGATAATTTACATATGGTACTAATCTTGTCAAAAGTTGTGTAAGTCATCAGACACTATCAGTTGAAGTCTAGAAGTCCATCTTTTTTCTTGAAGTCTGGATCCATCTTTATTTAAAGTACTGCTTTCAACATCTATTCTATACCAACCACTTACAGCAGAAACCTGCATGTTGAGCCCAAATAACAATTTCCTTCATTCAGTTAACTGCCGAACTGAATTCGGAGTTCAGTTTTATAAAGTAATGGATTCATATTATTCTTGCTGATCTCAAAGTCAAGCCTTCCTGCTAGTTAACAACTCTGAAATTTGTTTTGAATTATGTATTTTTTATTGCCTACACTACTTAAATTGGTTCCCATCTGAAAGCTACATGATACTGTAGAACTCTGAAAGGCATTTTGTAGTTCGGATGTTAAAATAAAATGAGGTTTTCAACAACATTCTAGATTACTATTATAGGCAGCCAAACCCTACAACTAATACTTCTGGACCTAGCTTAAAAATCAAATGAATTTTAATATTGTTGTCATTTGCTTCTGTTTGGCCCTGTAGTGAATCTTGTTAGGAATGGACGTCTGGAATTGTGTTGCTCACCTACTGTGAGGAGCATATGGAGTACACCTGCATTAGAACTGATAGTAGGATGTTGATGGACTTGGAAACCCTTAGTAGCCTGACATAGAAACTTCCCCTCCAGGGATGTATTTGTTTAAAATGTCCTTGTGTTTCTATATGCATTAATAAATGAAACTCAATATTTAAAATTATGTTACAATGCTTAATATGGTCGTTCACACCTTTAATCCTAACACTCGGTAGAGAGAAGCAGGCAGATCTCTGTGTGTTCAAGGCCAGTCTGGTTTACATAGTGAGTTCCAGGATAGCCAGGATGACATGAAGAGACCCTGTCTCTAAAAAATGTATTACATTCATTTGTTATTCTGTGTGGAGTAAAAGAGGGCACACATGTGCCACTGTGCACTTGCCTGTGGAGACCAGTGGACAACCTGAAACAGTGGGTTTTCTTTTTCCAATATGTGTGCTCTGTGACTGAATTCAGATCATCAGCTTTGGTAACAAGTACTTTTACCCACTAAACCATCTACTTAGGCCCCAATTTAAATTTTTTTAATTTTTATTTTCTTATATTAATTATAGTTTATTCACTTTGCATCCCAGCTGTAGCCCTCTGCATCACTCCTTCCCTATCACACCCTCCCTCCCTCATCTCCTCCCATGCTCCTCTCCAAGTACACTGCTAGAAGAGATATTCCTCCTCTTCCATCTGACCCTAGCCTATCAGGTCTCATCAGGACTGGCCTGCATTGTCTTCCTCTGTGGCCTGGTGAGGCTGCTCCCCACTCAGGGAGAGGTTATCAAAGAGCCAGCCATTGAGTTCATGTCAGAAACAGTCCCTGTTCCACTTACTAGGATATCCACTTGGAGACTGAGCTGCCATGGCCTACATCTGTGCAGAGGTTCTAGGTTATGTCCATGCATGGTCTTTGGTTGGAGTATCAATTTCAGAAAAGAGCCCTGTACTCAGATTTTTTGGTTCTGTTGCTCTCCTTGTTGAAACTCCTCTCCCCTCCAGGTCTTTCTATCTCTCCCTTCTTCCATAAGATTTCCTGCAATCTGCCCAAAGTTTGGCTATGAGTCTCAGTATCTGCTTTGATACACTGCTGGGTAGAGTATTTCAGAGGCCCTCTGTGGTAGGCTCCTGTTCTGTTCCCTATTTTCTCCCTCTTCCGATGTCCATCCCATTTGCCTTTCTGAGTGAGGACTTATCATCTTAACCAGGGTCCTTCTTCTTGCTTACTCCTTTAGGAGTATAGATTTTAGTATGTTTATCCTACATTATACGTATAATAGCCACTTATAAGTGAGTATATAGCATGTGTGTCTTTCTGCTTCTGGGAAACCTCATTCAGGATAATCTTTTCTAGATCCCACCATCTGCATGAAAGTTTCATGATGTCCTTGTTTTTAATTGCTGAGTAGTATTCCATTGTGTCAATGTACTACAATTTCTGTACCCATTCCTCAGCTGACAGACATCTAGGTTGTTTCCAGGTTCTGACTATTACGAATAAAGCTGCTATGAACATGGTTGAGCAAATGTCCTTGTTGTGTACTTGAACATATTTTGGGTATATGCCTAGGAGTGGTACAGCTGGCTCTTGAGGAAACACTATTCCTAATTGTCAGCATTTCAAATGACCGTGAAGGAGAAATAACCCTTGCCCAAGATGTCCTCCTTGTAATCTATGAATATGTTAACTTACATTGGCAAAGGGACTATACAGATATAATTAAGGTTAACAGTCATGAGCAAGGGAGATCAACTGGACAAGAGTCCTTAAAGAGAAACATTATTACTCCCAGCAGTTCTCATAGAGGTATGTCAGCATAATAAGGAATTCATAGCTTATCATGGATTCTGAAATGTAAGTAACTGTATGTACAAGGACCAGAGCCAGGCAGAAAAGGCAGGGAAAGTGAAAATTATTTTCCCTGCTAACACCGTGGCTTCACCCCAAAACTCTATGTGTTATACTTCTGACACACAAAAGAGCATTTGTTCTTACTTCCAAAAGGAGCAAAATTTTAACCAAAAGGAAATTCTAAAGTGTTAAGACCATACTTTAACATTTAAAAGGGTCAAATTATTTTTTTATAAATGATATTTTCCCCCTGAAACAACAGGTTCGTGGTGATGTTTAATTTATTATGCTATCCTGATTTTTCTTCATTAATCAAACAAATCCTGTATCATTATATATCGTGAGAGTGTTGTTATGAGGGGAGGTGGGGAGTTATGGCGACAGCTGTTTATGGTGGGGAGCGGAGCTCTAGTGACTAGTTCTGTGCCATTGCAGTAGCCATATCTCCTCTATTCTTTATAGCTGCAGTGAGATACTTGAATGTCAAACATGTCTGCTTTATCCACTATTGAACCGCCCCTTCCCACTCCCCACAGTAATTGAATAATGTAAAATAGCCCCCATCTAATCTGTTTGAACAGCTGGCCACACTTTTTGCAAAACTGTGAATCCCTGGCCTGCAGAAATGCCTCAGAAATTAAGGGAACTGAGTCTTTCAGAGGATTCAAGTTAGACTCCCAGCATCCACTTGGTAGCTCACAACCATCTGTCACTCCAACTCCACAATATATAATACCCTCTCTGGCCTCTGCAGATATTGCACACAGAAGGTACATAAAATGCATGCAGTTAAAACACCCATACACATAAAACACACACACATATATAATATACATATACATATCTATTATATAAATATTATATATGTGGTAGATCTTCTATATGTGGAACTGCTCTGGAGAAGGTGTATCACTATTGAGTCAGCCTAATTGTTTTTTAAATATAATTTTTATTTTTTATATTAATTACAGGTTATTTACTTTGTATCTCGGCTGTAGCCCCCTCCCTCATTCCCTCCGAATCCCACCCTGCCTCCCTCATCTTCTCCCTGCCCCTTTCTAAGTCCACTGATAGGAGAAGTCCTCCTCCCTTTCCATCTGACCCTAGTTTATCAGATCTCAAAAGGACTGGCTGTAATGTCCTCCTCTGTGGCCTAGTAAGACTGTTCCTCCCTCGGCTTGGAGGGAGGTCAAAGAGTCTGCCACTGAGTTTGTGTCAGAGACAGCCCCTGTTCTCCTTACTAGAGAACTCACTTGGATGCTGAGCTGTCATGGGTACATATGAGCAGGGGTTCTAGGTTATATCCATGCTTAAATGTGTATACTCTTGGTCTGCTTCTTCTCTCTTCTCTCCATCATATTCCAGTGAATGCAAGCAACTACTATATACTCACAATGCCATGGAGCTACCACTACTTTGCTTTTCTTGCCAAAATGAATTGAAACCTGTCAAATTATAAATCAAAGTAAACTTCCACTCTTAAACTACAATTTTCTAGATAATGACTTACGACACCAAGCAAAATAACCCATATGGCTACTCTTTCTAATACAGTACCTTGAAATTGAAGTTATTCAAGGTAGAAGAGTGGAAATAAATGTGACACCTTAATCTTTTCCTCAAAGAAAGTTTCCTCATTTTTAAGTGATAAACTTGGTCAGTATTTTGGTTCTATCTATTTACCTACAGACAGAAAATAAAACTGCAAGGTAAAAGGAATGTATATGTTCCAAATCAGGACACCTGTACTATGCTAAGAATTGTGGAAAGATGATGATACAAAGATGTCTCAGTAGATGTTAATTCCAAATTAGAATTATGATGTCTGAATGATATGAATGGTGTGATAATTCAATTTATTTGTCAGTTTGTCACAGCCTAGAACCGCAAGGGAAGGGACTCAGTGAGGGGTTGTCTACACTGATAAGCTTGTGGGCATGTCTGTGTGTTGTAGGGTGGGAGTGTCTGTTTAATTTAGCTTCTATGGGAAGAACCAGCCTTCTTTGGGCAGCATCATTCTCTAGGCAAGAGATCCAGAACTATGTAAAGAAGAACACAGCCTTAAAGGAGGCAGACAAAGGAGCATTATATTTCATTTCACTCTGTTCCTACTGTGCCTGTGATGTGACTGGCTGCTCCAAGTTCCTATCCCTGAGACTTCCACACAATGACGGATTATAACAAGAAACTATAAACTAGGATAAATCTTTTTTCTTTAAAAATTTAAGTTGTCTTTATACAGGTGTTTTGTTATAGTAACAAAAATGAAAGTAGGAAGGTGAGCAAATAAAAACTTCCTTTCATACATACTAGGAGAGACCTAGAATTTTATTCAGCTAGTATCATATCTTGTTCTTTGTTAAAACTTTTGTTTTTTTTTCATTAATAGTTTATATGTAGATACAACCTAAATTGTCCAGATACAATTTAGGCTTGCCCTTGGTATTGACTATTATATAGGCTTTAGGAATCCTGAGAAAAGTATCATATAGAAAATATTAGCAAAAGTTTGTTCATAAATTGGTCTAAATATTGTACTAAAATATACACATGTGAGATTGTGAATAATGTATTATGAAAGCCTAATATTAGTCATCTTCTAATCATCATAAGTGTAGGGTCCCTTGGTTATGCTAAATGGTGAGCTATTCAAAGCAAGAGGAAAGTGTGAAAGACAGAAAGGTAACTATAGCTAGAGAAAGATGTCGCTTAAAAATAATGATATAGGGGAGATCCAAGATGGCTGCCACGAGAGAACACTGTGTCTGAGGAGTAGGAGAGCAGAAACAACGCAGCGACCAGGAGACTGAACTCTGGGACCTAAAATGCCAGCATTGTGAATGCCAGGTGAGTGGAACTCCTACGGTGAGAAAATCAAGTGGGAAAACCCTAGGGACACCCAGTTATTACCTGGAGAAATTTCCCTGTGACCAGCAGCGCACAGCTCTGATCTGGACGAGCGGCTGCACTAGGTGCCCGCACCCGCCATTATAGACTGGAGCGCACAATCTCCCAGGCAGTCTCAGGAGGAACCAGGTGCCGTTTTCACTGAACTGCACCCTGCGAGCGCACACTGCACCCAGGTTCTGCTTCGACCCACGGGTGTGCTGCGGGTTCGGTCCGATCATCGGAACCACACCAGACTGAGTGGATTGGGGGAACATTTTGACCAGTCCGCACATTGCCAGGGCGCAAGCCGAACGCTCCACCAGCAAAATCTCAGTCAGTGTGTGAGTCCGCCAGAAGATCTGGGAGGATCCCGAGTTCTGCACCAACCCACGGGTGTGCGGCGGGCGCGAACAGATCGTGGGAAACACCACAGGCTGAGTGGATTGGGGGACCATTTTGACCAGTCCGCACACTGCAGGGGCTCGGGCCTAAAGCTTCTGCCAGCAAAAACTCAGTCAGTGTGTGAGTCCACTGGCGGATCTGGGAAGAACCCGAGTTCTGTCTCAACCCACGGCTGAGAGGATCCAGGGACCATCTTGACCAGACCGCACACTGAGGGCAAAAGCTGCACGCATCCGCCAGCAAAAACCCCAGTTCAG
>JAQQSO010003916.1:0-13191 GCA_028658305.1 Pachyuromys duprasi | reverse complement strand
AATAAATAAAAGGGACCTCATAAACCTGAAAAGCTTCTGTAAGTCAAAAGACACTGTCATCAAAACAAAAATACACCCTGCAGACTGGGAAAGGATCTTTACCAATTCTACATCTGACAGAAGGCTAATATCCAGTACATATAAAGAACTCAAGAAGCTAAAAAGCAATAAATCAAGCAATCCAATTAAAAAATGGGGTATGGAGCTAAAAAGAGAACTCTCTGTGGAGGATTTCACAATGATAGAAAAACACTTAAAGAAATGTTCAACTTCCTTCGCCATCAGGGAGATGTAAATCAAAACGACCCTGAGATTTCACCTTATACCCACCAGAATCGCTAAGATCAAAAACTCAAGTGACAGCACATGCTGGAGAGGTTGTGGAGAAAGAGGAACCCTCCTCTATTTCTGGTGGGAATGCAAACTTGTACAATCACTCTGGAAGTCAATTTGGTGCTTTCTTAGACAATTAGGAATAGTGATTCCTCAAGACCCAGCTATACCACTCTTAGACATATATCCAAAAGATGCTCAAATACTCAACAAGAACATTTGATCAACCATGTTCATAGCAGCTTTATTTGTAATAGCCAGAACCTGGAAACAACCCAGGTGTCCCTCAGTCAAGACATAGATACAGAAATTATTGTACATTTACACAATGGAATACTACTCTGCAATCAAAAAGGAGCAAATCATGAAATCGCAGGCAAATGGTGGGACCTGGAAATTATCATCCTTAGTGAGGTATCCCAAGAGCAGAAAGAAACACTTGGTATATTCTCACTTATATAGACCTATAGGATAGGAAGGTCATGCTGAATTCTATACACCTAGGGAAGATAAGCAAGAAGGAGAACCCAAGGTGACATCATCCTTCCTCGCTTAGATGGACAAACAGGATGGACATTGGATGTAGGAGAAAACAAGCTACAGGACAGGAGCCTACCATAGAGGGCCTCTGAAAGGCTTTAACTAGCAATGTATCAAAGTAGATATTAAGATTCACAATCAAGCCCTCGGCAGAGTGAAGGGAATAATATGAAAAAAGGCGGAGTTAGTAAGACTTGGCAACGACAAGAGCTCCAGAAAATCCAAATGGATCAGGGAACAGGGGCCTTTTATGAGACTGTTTCTCAAACCATGAACCATATATGGATATAACCTAGAACCACTGCTCAGATGTGGCCTATGGTAGCTCAGTATCCAACTGGGTACCCTAGTAAGGGGAACAGGGACTATTTCAGTCATAAGTGCAATGGCCTCTCCTCCCCCCCGCCCCCCGAGGGAGGAGTAGCCTAGCTAGATCCCAGAAGAGGGCATTGCAGCCAGCCATGAAGAGACATGATAAGGTAGGGTCAGATGGAATGGGGGGAAGTCCTCCTCTATCAGTGAACTTTAAGGGGGGGCAGGGAGAAGATGGGGGAGGGAGGGATGAGAAGAGTGGGAGGGAATGAGGGAGGCTTCTACAGCTGGGATACAAAGTACATAACCTGTGATGAATATAAAAATAATTATTTGTTTCAATATATAAAACATGTATTTCTTTGGAACGAATATGTTATTTGTGGGTAATAATAATTATAAGTCTATGTATCTCATTTCTCATCAAATATTGAACAATTATTTTAGCATGTAATGATGACCAGTCACAATTCAGTTCTGTGTAGTATGAATTTATTCTAATGCCTAACATTTGCTAATATTTAATGAGTTGTTTGCAAGAGTCCAAAAAACTGAGTAAATAATCTACTCACTGTGTCAACAGTGGTACATCCAGATATAGGTCATGAGAGCCTAGATATAATGAATAGCTTAATTTTTCAATGGAGTCATCACAAAATGGCATCATTTGGGGTAGTGAAAATTACATGCATAACAGGGCATAGTTACTAAAGTAGGTGACTGTGTCACATGTCCTTGAGCACCTTATCCTGTTCTGCCTTCGTATTCATGGGCTATTTCTCTCCCCTGTGGGCAACCTGATGCGCACTATTTTCTTTTGCTTTTCAAATCATGTGGACTGTCATCTATAAAAACATTAATTAAAATAAACAACCTTTTCTTTATTTAGTTTTGTCAGATATTTTAATCATAGTGGCATTAACGCTAACTAAATATTATTATGGTAAATTATAAGTTGCTTTTCTTAGAAAGTGACTTTTCATGTCTTATGTTAATTCACGTACCTATTTTATGTGTATAAATATATAAAATAACATACTGTATGGTAAAATGTAATTAAATGTCTGTATTTATTTATAAAATCATATTTTAATGGGTCATTTTCTCTTGTTACCATAACAGTTCACTTAACAAACTAGTAGTAGGGACTGTGGGAGCTGCAGAGTTCTTCAGTAACTGATACATAAGGTCTTTGTGGTGAGGCTAGGGACTGCTGATGGTCTTTGGTTCCCTCCTTCAACATCCTTTGAAGTCTTTTTGGTATATACTGACCTTGAGAGATAGAACGATAGATTCTGTATGCCTTATTCACTCTTCTATGAGGCTAATTCATATCTCCAGATTATACACGATCTTTTTTTTTAAATTACTGTTCAGAGTAGCATTTTGCCTACAGGTAAAGTCATAGGAAATTGTAGCTATGGAGAAAGAAGCTTGAGCCTGACACCATGCCAAATTAGCAAAGCAATTGTCATGAACTCTTTCCAGGGCCAAAGAGCTTCTGGGTTATGTTTTTTGTTTGTTTGTTTGTTTTTGTTTTAAGTAGGTTAATATTCCCACACATAACCCTTCTTACTGAGTGGGCTTTAATCTAATCAGAAAGCAATGGTTACTCACTTCATGTGTCACTCTTGCTCTTGTCTGCTAGGTTAGTCTAAGAGTTGGTAGAGTTTAGAGCTAGATAAGCTTTTTAATGCCTTTTCTTCTCCAGGAACCTACATAGCATCCTTCAATACAGACCTTTAATACAGGTTTGACTTTAGAGATTTTTCAAGTTCTAAGATTTAACTATAGATTAGCTTATTGTTTGTTCTCATAAGTTATACATGGAATAAATCAACTACATTTGATTATCTGTGATGATTCTACTAGTTAAAATGCCAAAATTAGTGTAACTGAAGGAATGTCTTGACTCTCTGAGAGTTCATTCATCTGTCTGGGAAGCATCTGTCTCTGTCCATATTTTAATATCTTTTTTATTTTTTGTGTGTGTTCTTTAGTTCTTAACTCATTTGCAAAGCACTTCATTTTACTTCTTGTATTTGTTAAAGAAGTTATTACTTCTTGTATCTGTTGCTCTAGCAATTCTTCTATGAAGACTCTTTGAATATTCTTAATCACCCATAAATTAACAATTATCTCATTCTACACCATTAAACTAGTCACATAAAAGCTCCTTTTACCAAACAAGGTAAAACATTTATGGTTCCTGAAGGTTTATATGTGAACATCTTTGATATATTTTTATGAAAAAGAATATATTCAACATAAAAGTCTTTTTAAAATGTCATAGTCTATAATTAGATAAATATTATTTTAGAAAAATTAATTCATTTTGTTTTACTTCTGTGTCAACTAAACTTGGGAAGATTAATCTTTTTTTCTTGTATTCTTATTTTTTCTTTTTCTGGGCATGTGTAGACTAACACTAATTTGTATTACTAAGATTAGAGACACTCAGGTAAGCATTAATACTGATGGATATTACATGAAGACTCTTACATATGAACACTTAGCCATATATGCTTTTACAAAGAAAAATGGGCATAATGGCTTATTCCTGTGATCCTGTCTGACCTGATATGAAAGCTCTCAGAGTGAGCAAAGTGTACAGCCTGTTTAACCAGTTTCAAAAAATAATAAATCATTTGACATGAACAAAATATTTGAGACACTAAGAAAAATGCCTATATGGGTGAATTCTAAGAACTGAGTGTGAGTACAATTTGAGTTTTATCAGTAGTCATTTTTATACTTAGTTGCTATGACAATGATCTAAAGAAGGACAGATTTATTTTGGTTCACAGTTAGGAAGCTCAGTTCATCATGAGGAAGGCCTTGTGGCAGAAGTGTCAAGTCACTGTCCACTTTAATTTAGCAATTAACAACCCAAAGAAGAATGCGGGTGTCCTCTATGTTTCTCCTGAAATTTAGTACACCACCCATTTTGGACTATGGAATAATGTCCCTCATATTTGTTAGTTTTTCATCTATAAATATCTCTCTACATTGTAAAAGTAACTTTTATTTACCTGAACAAATTGTTTTCTCCAAGGCTTATTGCCTCCATCCACTAACCTAGGCCTAGTCCTGGAAGCTTCTAGCCTCTGTTCAGTTTGTTTATTTATTTATATTAATTACAGTTTATTCACTTTGTACCCCAGTTGTAGCCCCCTCGCTCATTTGCCTCCATCCAATTTAACCTAGGCATAAAATATTTTCAGCCTCTGAATTTTACTGCTGAATAAGCTTACCATTTATAGTTCTTTTTAAACTCTCACTGACTGGTTCAATTCAGCTGTTCTGGCTCAAACTCTTCTCCAAGATGACTGGTTTAAATTGTTTTCTCTCAGCTTCTGACTGAATAGCTGTTTGGTCTCAAACTAACTCTAGAAATCTGTTTTAATATTCTTACTTGTTCTGTCTTCACCAGTGTCTTGCTTGTTCTTTCCTCAACTTTTCACTGTAAAAGTCTCCCAGTAGAACTGACTCCTCAGCCTCTCCATGTGCTTCTCTCCCTTAACACTCCTCTCTTTCCCCTGCTGTTCTCCTGAAAGTTGGGCATATCCTGTTCTGTCAGATTTTTCTCAAATTCATTACTTTGTCTGCCTCTCAGTTAGATACTACTTTCAAACATGAGTACTTCCTTCTATAAACTAATGTACCTTCATTGTCTGTGATTAAGGTTGTGTACTAAGAGTGCTTCTGTATTCCTGCCAGAGTAGCCATGTTGCTACAAAATCACTTTGTATATGCTCACAGATATGCTCAGAAATCTGCCTTCTAGGTAATTTTGAATCCCATCAAATTGACAATTAGCTAACTATCATGCAATCATTTAGAATATAAATTTCTGATGAAAATCACAATATTTTATTCCTTTTTCTTTTTATCTTTCTTGGATTTTGTCTTTTTTCTTTCCTTCTTTCCTTCCTTCTTTCTTCCTTCCTTTCTTTCCTTCTTTCCTTCCTTCTTTCTTCCTTCCTTTTTTTCTTTCTTTTTGAGATAATATCTTTTGAAGCCCAGGCCAGCCTTTATAGCCCTTAACTTGGTATATAGTCAGTGTTGGTTTAAAAACCCCTATCACCTGTCTCTGACACCCAAGTGCTGAAATTATAAATATCTGCCACCATGTCAGGGTCAGATTAGACTATTTTTATGATACATTTATTGATGTAATTTTTGAAAAAAAAACAAGTGTAATAGAAGAATAGATTATTTACATGTAATAGAACTGATTCATTAATAATCAACAATGATCAGAGAGGCTGAAATTTCATAACTTTTATTTCTATAAGTCTTGTGTGTATAGCTATAACTTGGTTGAAGAAACCAGATGACTCAGAATCAGGGATCTGATATTACAACTTCTAAGCTAAGAGACATCTAAGACATGGGATAGAGCCCTTGATGAAAATGTTAAGGGTCAAAGAACTTGATGTCTGACATGTAATAGTTGCAGAAACAGAAATATAACCCATTCTGAAGAAGTCATAGTTTTTCTCTTCTGCTTCACTGTTCACTGTTGGCTTCAGACCATCTGAAAGGAAAATTCTCACTGAGAACAATTCTTTCCAGTTCACCAAACTGGCTTTGTCTTCACTTGAAACACCATTACAGCTTTATCCAGGAGTATTTCTAAACATTTATCTTGGCATCATTGAAACAGTCAAGTTGACACTCTAAATTAAATTAATAATCTCACCATCTTTGTGTTCATTTGAAGGTTCTATCTGGCATTTAAAAAAGAGAAAATAAAACAAAACTAAGTTTAAACAAAAAATCCTTTTCTCCTGATACTTATATTGCAGTATGTGTGATTAGAGAGTACATTAATATTTATTCACTACATTTACTACATGTTTACTGAAATACATTCTTCTTTTCTTATTCTGGGAAGACATTTTATCCTATATTATGAATATTTCATTAGTAACTCACTTTTCTTGTTCTTCTAATGGTGCTGGAAACAGATGGTTGCTACCAACTTCATCAAGAACGACCTATGTACATTTTAGAAGTGAAAGCAAGAAATTGGTAGAAGCAAACGCTTTCCCTGTTCTCAATACAGAACCTCCTTTTAATGTCCCTTTTCTGTTGCGAGTAGCAAGAATCCACACTGCAGAAAAGTTTAATTCTAGCATATCTCTTACTAATAGATCACATGATTATGAAAATCTAAGATACAAGAAATGTGCAACCTGTTCTACTCAAGTTGTAGTTAGAATGTAAAGGGTGGTAATATATACAATATTCTAGGTAACAAAAGTTCAATAACAAGGTTTCCTTCCTCTTTTTTTGTTTGGCTCATTATAGTAGAATTATTTATTGTGTATTTCTTTAGAATTCTTATATTTTGTCTGTATGTACAATTCACGGGCTCCAAGTTTTCTTCACATTATCTAGAAGTTCATTCACTTTATATGGCAAAAATTTTTATCAATAATACTAGAATTTCAAATGTACTAAACACATCTTCTTTATAATTTTCTCTTTATAATTTTAGTATTTTTATGATTTAATTTAAAAATTGCATAGATTTATATAACTACTTGCCCTATTTTACCCCCCCCCCAAAATATGTGGTCATATATGATATTTTAGATTTCAAGATTTTTTTTCTTTTTTTATGGTAACAGTGATACTGAGCTTTGAACCTAAAGCTTTATACATGCCATGCAAGCATTTAGCATTTAATTCAATTTTTGTAAACCTGAATGAGGACTTTTTCATAAATACAAAGCATATGTATTCAGATAAAAATACATACTATGGACTACATCTAAGCAACTAAGTGATAGATGGAATATTAAGAAAGATTATTATTTTATATTCAGTGTCCAGAGAAGGTTTTATATTCTCTATATGAATGAACTTTATAGAAGTAAGGAAACAAATATGTTCTATGCAACACAATCACATTTTCAACATATGGAAACAATAGATAAAGCCTCTGAGAATTTTTATTCTCAATGACAAACTACAAGCCTACATCAGGAGAAAATTAAAAATATCAGTCTGCAATACCAGTGAGGTCATGGAGTACCTCAAAATTCTAGTATTAATTTTAGACCATTGAATTAAATGAAAAGTAATGTAGTATTTGTACAGAGGAAAGAGTAGACCCATCTCCATTTTAAGAGAATTTCTTAGTGGTTGCTCCTACACAAACTCAAGTTTCCTAGTCGAAGCTGGGTGCTATTGGACCATTTTAAGACAGGGAGGAGAAGGTCTGGAATTTGAGGGAAAGAGGGCCCGTTGAAAGGGACTGCAAACACATCTGCTTAATTTCTGATTTTTTTCTGAATATCATTCTTCAGAAGGAAACTTAATTCCTGTTTCTAAATATACAAGCATTTAAAAATATTATAATAGGGTACAAGTCAAAATCAACAGCAAAATTTCTGAAGAACTCTGGTCTAAAACAATGTGTCAATAAACTAAAGTAATAAAACTGTCTTAACAGAATGTAAAAAATTTAGCACTGCATAGAGATGATCAGCTAATATGCTTTTAATAAATCATGACACATAAATAATATGATTAAAGACAATAAGAGCTTTAAATGATATTATGGGGAAGGCATGACATCATTATTATTTTCATAAATTTATAAATTTATGGCATGACTTAATTATAAGAATTTGCTGGAAAAATGTCATCAATGAGCTTGCCATAAAATATTTAGAAAATAAGGATAAAAATTTAATCCAAGGCATTAAAAAAAGGAAGAAAAGAAATGGCAGAGAGGAATGATGAGATGAAATAAGAAAATATAATTACTGATTTTTTCTGGATGGTGTGATAATTAAAAGAAGGTAAGCCCTGGTCACTTCTTTCCCCACTGAATCTTTCAATTTTATTTTATTTCACAATTTATTCATTATATATCCCAATTGAAACCCCCTCCCTCAACTCCTCCCAGTCTCACCCTACCTTCCTCCCCCCCACCCCCTTCTCCTAGTCCACTGAGTCCACAGAGTTCTCCTTCTCTTTCCTCTGCCCATTACTAATCAAGTCTCATCAGGACTGCCTGGATCTTCTTCCTCTGTGGCATGGCAAAAGGGCATAACTAGGAGCAAGTGGTCAAAGAACAAACAATCAAGTTCATGACAAGACAGCCCCTGCTCCCCTTACTCAGTTACCCACAAGGAGGCTGAGCTGCTTATGCGCTACATCTCAGCAGGGTTTCTAGTTCCTCTCCATGCAAGGTTCTTGGTTGGAGCATCAGTCTTTGCAGGACCCCCTAGGATCAGATTTTTTAGCTTTGTTGGTCTCCTTGTGGGGTTCTTATCCCCTCCATGTCTTTCTATCCTCTCCCCTTCTTCCATAAAACTCCGAAAGCTGTGCCAAAAGTTTGGCTGTGAGTCACAGGATCACAGGATCCCCTGTTGGGTGTAGCCTTTCAGAGGGCCCTATATGGTACTCTTCTATCCTGTTTCCTTTCTTCTACCACTTCTGGAGTCTACCCTGTTTGACATTCTGAATGAAATTTAAGGAGGACCCTAGTGTCATCCTTAGTGTTTAGCTTCTTTAGGACTGTAGATTTTAGCATGACTATCCTATATCACACAGCTAATATCTGCTTATAAGTGAGTGTATACCATGCTTGTCTTTCTGTTTCTGGGTTACCTCACTCAGGATCAATGGAATTGAATAGAAGACCCTGAAATAAACTCACACACCTACTGACACCTGAATTTGACAAAGAAGCCAAAACTATACAATGGAATAAAGGTGACATCTTCACAAATGGTGATGGTCTAATTGGATGTCCACAAATAGAAAAACACAAATAAACCCATATCTATTACCTTGCACAAAATTAAAGTCCAAGTGGAGCTTGAGATAAAACCAGAAACACTAAATCTGTTGGAAGCAAAAATGGAGAAGATCCTCAAACTCATTGGTACAGGAGACAACTTCCTGAACAGAACACTAACAGCTCAGGCTCTAAGAGCTACAATTAATAAATGGGATCTCATGAAACTGAAAAGTTTCTGTAAAGTAAAGGAACTGTCAACAGAACAAAATGAAAACCTACAGACTGGGAAAAAATCTTCATCAACCCTATATCTGATAGAGGATAATGTCTAGAATATATAAATAGCTCAATATATTAGATACCAACCAACCAAATAGTTCAATTTAAAACATGGGTTACAGAGCTAAACAGACAATTCTCAAGAGAGGAATATCGAATGGCAGAGAAACACTTAAAGAAATGTTCAACATCCTTAGTCATCAGGGAAATGCAAGTCAAAATAACCCTGAGATTCTATCTTACACCTATCAGAATGGCTAGGATCAAAATCTCAAGTGACAACACAGGCTCCGGAGGATGTGGAGAAAGGGGAACCCTCCTCCATTGCTGGTGGGAGTGAAAACTTTTACAACCACTTTGTAAATCAATCTCGTGGTTTCTTAGAAAATTGGGAATAGCACTTCCTCAAGATCCAACTATACCACTCCTGGGTATATATAAAAGATGCCTCACCATTCAACAGGAACATTCGCTCAACTATGTTCATTGCAGCTTTATTTATAATAGCCAGAATCTGGAAACAACCTAGATTTCCCTGAATGGAGGAATGGAAGCAGAAATTGTGGCACATTTACACAGAGGAATATTACTCAGCTCTTAAAAACAAGAAAATCATGAAATCTGCAGACAAGTGGATGGAACTAGAAAAGATCACTCCATTTACCCTTAAGCCTCCTCTTCCAAGAGATTCTCTAAGATCTTAGGGGAGGGATTTGATGAAGACCTTCAGTTTAGACTCTCTCCTAAGAACATATGTCTGTCACATTCTGCATTAATTCCTACCTGCTGCCAGAGGAGGGCACTTTGATAAGGCACTGATCTATGGATATTCTGAATATCATGAGAAATTTCACACTTGATTATCCCAGCAGTGTCAGGTTTGGGTTTCTTCTCATGGAGTTGGCTTTGAGTCCCATCAGACATTGGTTGACTACTACCACAAGTTTTACATCACTGTTACTCTAGCATATTTTTCAGGCAAAACAGTTTGTAGGTCAAAGGGTTTGTAGCTGGGTTAGTTTCTATGTTTCTCTTTTGGTATTCTTCAAAGGATTTTCCCACACCAAAACAACTAAAACCTAAGGAGAACACTCCATGTAGTGATCAGCTCAACTTCATCTCATTCAATGAGTTGTATGATTGTTGCTATCAGCAATGGGGCCACATTATCAACCCCATTTTTTATTAGCATCAACCTGAGTTGTTTAGGAGTTTCCATGAGACTCCTTTGACCAATAACTCAATTGAATTCAACCCAGTCCTGCAAGACCTTCTGAATCAACTGAGTAAAGTGCCTATGAGCTCACAGATACTGAAGTAACAAGCATAGGGCCTATATGGGTCTATACCATGACATCTGGCTACCTATTATAGCTACTTGCTTAGTATTTAGCTTTGTATGGGATTCCTGACTATGAGAAAAAGTGGGTCTCTGACTCTTGCTCACTCTTAGAATTCTTTTTCTCCTATAATGTTGTTCAATTTTGTTATGAAAGGTTTTTGCTTAATCTTATTATATATATATATATATATATATATACATATGTGTGTGTGTAGAGGAATTTTAATCCAACAACATGGCTGCTATGACAAGAGATCACATCCAAAGACCTTCTAGGTCTACTTAATCTAGTTAGAATACAGACATGCTCTTAGTATACAATTATAATCCCAAATAATTAATTTAAGATTATTTTATAGAAAGAAGTTTTAAAGTGGTAGTTAATTAAGGGACAAAGTGATGAGTCAGAGAAGGATTTGACGAAATGAATCAGAGATAGAATGTGCCCCACTCTCATGAGAACATCGCCTGAAAGAAAGTATACTTATCAGCAACATAGTAGGAATAATGATAGAAGGAGTAGTAGACTAGTACTGACTGTGGCTGTTTTAAGGGGACAGTTTTACAGAGACATTTTGGAGAGAGAGTGAGCCAGAGAATGAGAAGGAGCACGAAGATTAGGACATTGGCAGAGTTAGTTTGAGATCAAGCATAACAATTCAGTCAGAAGCCAAGAGAGAAACTAGATTGATTCAGTCAGCTTGAAGAGGAGTTTGGGCCAGAACAACTAACTTAAACCAGTTAGCCAGAGTTCAGAAAGAGCTGGAATGGGTGAATTGACTTAAGAGTAAGTCTCAGAGGCTGACACATTCTCTGCCAAGGTTAGCTGATGAGGTCTAGAAGCTGAAACCTTCTGTTAAGGTCCAAGAACTGCTGAAGAAAGAACCCAGACTCAAGTAGTATGCAAAACCAAAAAGTGTTTATTCTTCAGAAATTACCAGTACACTGGAATTGCCACCTTTTTCAAAATGGTGACCCAGAAGTGAATACATAGGCTCTTTTTACAGGTAGTTGGGGGCTTTTAATCCAGGAGCATGGCTGCTCTGATCAGGAATGATATAAGGGTAGAAAGAGATTCGGGATTGGTTGACTGCTTAGAGATTTTTCCTAGTGACTGGGGATTTTGTTGACTCATTGATATTTGGCTTTTATTCATGTACTGACTTTTTAAATTTTCTTTTGCATTTTTATTAGTTATTACTATTTATCCACTTAATATCCTGATTGTGGCTGCCTCCATCATCCCCTCCCAATTCCACCCTCCCTTCCTCTTCTTCCCCTATACCCCACCCCTAGTCCACTGATAGGGGAGGTCCTCCTCCCCTTCCATCTGACTCTAGCCTATCAAGTCTCATCAGGACTAGTTGCATTGTCTTCTTTAGGCAAGGTTGCACCCCTCAGTGGGAGGTGATCAGAGAGCCTGCCACTCAGTTCATCCCAGAGACAGCCCCTGCTTCCCTTACTAGTGGACCCACTTGGAGACTGAGTCTATGGGTTATATATGAGCAGAGGGTTTAGGTCCTTGCTGTGAATGTGTTGACTTTTAAGTTCATTGGTTAGGGCTGGCTGAGCTTTACTTTGGGAACAGCAAGACCATGTATTTATAAACATAGCTCTTGGTCAACTTGACCTATAAGCTGATTGGTTGTCCTCAGGTTGTGGCTTTTCCAGGAATTATTTGTCTGAACTCTGAGAAACAGACACACAGGCCTAGTAAGACAAAGTGGAGAAAAGAAGCCTGTCATGGCCTCAGATTAGCCAAACAGATAGACACTAAAATATCAGCAAGGCGCAATCAGAATAGATCACAGCTGCCTGCTATAGAATGCCAGTAAACTCCAGTCCCCTCAGCTATGTGACCTCAATTGGGATTGGCTAGTGTTCATGGAGGCTACATGACTAAGATTAGAACTGGCTGATTCCTTGGAATTAAGTCCTTCCATGTCAAGGTCCAAGTTTGCAAAAGCTAGATTGTATGGAGGCTAGAAACTTTCAGGCCTAGGTGTAGAGATTGTTAGAAGAGATAAAGAAATACTCTGGACTCAAACCAAGTGGTACATTTACAAAGCCTGGACAAGGCTCTCATTTCATCCCTTCAGCTGAGGAAATAAAAACATTCACATATGTATTTTGTTATGTTTTGTTTTTTTCTACTTTTTAAATTTTCCTTTGGTTCCTTGTGAATTTCATGCCATTCACTCCAATTCCACTCATTTCCTCCTCTCATACCTGTCCTTTCCCTTGCAATCTCCTCACCAAAAGAGAAAAAACAAACAAAAATGAAACAAAAAACAAAAAAAAACAACAAAAAAACAAGCTTACAGAAAACTTGTGGAAGCTGTAGTGTTTCAGTGTGTCTCACAGTATACTCTTTTGTCTACACTTCTTTGCTTGCAAATATTCATTTCAATGACTCCTTCCTCTGTTATGAGGACTCAGGCTTCCGCTACTCTTTTAATTTTTAAAATTTTAATCACAGGTCATTCACCTGTATACCAGCCTTGTTGTTCCCCTCCCTTTTTCACTCCCAATCCCACCCTCCATCCCTCATCTCTTCCCTGCCCCTTCTGAGTACACTGACAGGGGAGGTCCTCCTCTACTTCCATCTGACCCTGGCTTA
>JAQQSO010003915.1:0-13191 GCA_028658305.1 Pachyuromys duprasi | reverse complement strand
CACAAATTCTCATATCATCCTGTGAACACCTGGCAGCTTCAGGAAATGCCAGGGAGCCTGGTGTTTCCTCCGGGTCAAGATGTAATAATTTGAAATGTTAAAAGGCCTAAGTGTTCAGGCTGCTGCAGGGAGAGCCAGAGTTCCCCTAGGAACAGAGTCATCCCTCAGTACAGGGCATTGGTTCCAAACCCTGTGCACACCCAAATCCACAGGCTCAAGTCTAAAACGCAAATGGTGTAATATTTGCATATGAACTCTACCCGCTCTCCTCAGTATCTATGGTCTCTGAATTATTTGTAACAGATAATGTTAAAGGCTTTAAAATTGTTGTTACTCATATGTTGAAGAATGGTAGTTAACCTGTACTCATGTTCATGGCAAGTTTACGTACAAGCTCTGCCTGTAAGCAGTTAAATTTGAAGATGTAGAACTGCTGTGCAGACATATGGATATACTGGTGTTACACACATGTAAAGTCTCAATATTGATGTGGCCTCCTGATTCAGTGATCTAGACCTACCCCACACCATGGCAATGTCATGAAGTGGACACCCCAGTTGATGGCTCTACACCCATCATGTATGAACAGTACTAGTTGGATCAAGGGGTTATTAACAGAAACTTAGAACAAAAAATTGAGAAGGAGATGTGGGGATCTAGGAGTGATGGATGGAGATATGATCAAATGCATTGCACAAATATATGAAAATTCAAAGAATAAATAAAACATCAGAGACACTACCTTGTTGTGCTCTGCTTAAGACTTAATCTTGGACTTGCCAGCTTGCAGACCTGTGAGGAAGAATGTCTGCTGTTTATAAATTACCTAGTTTAAGGTATGTTGTAGAATATTAATATTTATTATTTATTTATCTTTTAATTAATCAGCATTTATTCCTAAACCAGTTGTATACACAAATCACCACACAGAGAGTAGGATTTATTTAATTAACTAAGAGCACAATGCTGGGCAACAGTTACTCCATCCTAAACCTCCAAGCCCACATAGTTTCCTCCCATTCAGAATTTCCAACATCATACTTGCTTTTAGTCATATCTTAGGTCCGGTTCATCTTTCCTCCTGGTTCCAAGTCCTGTCCTGCGGGTCTCTACTCTCCTACTCTCCCATTCTCTTCCTTCCCCACCCACCTCAGGACCAGGATGCCCCACCCTATTCTCTCCATTGCTCAGTGTTGTTTTATTGAAAATACAGGGAACAAATGGTGGCATGTTTATACAAACTTGAGACAGGTGATGCTTAGAATAAGCATCACAATGCAATGTCCGGATTGAAACCAGATACTGGGGTAGAGAAATTAGCATTTGAAAGAACAAGGATAAATTGTATACATTCCACAAGAACATTACACCAACAAAGGTATTTTGTTGTAGCAGCTGGAATGGACTAAGTCACATGGATACACATGTGTACTCAGGCAATTAGAGAGAGATTGACTTAAGGCAGTTATGAAGTCAGGCAACCTCAAATATTCAGGGTAGGCAGCTATAGATAATGTTAGCATTTGAGTCAAGAGATAACCAAGAGGCAAAATTTCCTCTGCTTTGCAGGATCTCTGTTGTATAAAGCTTATTATTTAATATAGATTCATTTGATTATTAAAGGCAGCAGTTATTATGTAACCCACTCTTATAGGACTAGAAGACACAGACGCCTGTTAGATTTTTTAATATGCTTTAAACACTGGGTCTGGACAGATCTTACTCCCCCCAAGCTACCTCGTTATCTCCCAGTCACACATCCCATCCAGACTTCCCATAAATACTTGCACATGCTCCGTTTGGGCTGCTTCTCTCCATCATGCCAATTCTCAGAGCAAGCTCCTTCACTGGAATACACAGTAGCTCCTCATCAGCCACAGCAGATCTCAGTCTGTTTTCGTTTAGAGCCCTTAACTGATTGGATGAGGTCCACGTAGGTCGGCTACACTCTAAGTCCACAGGCTTTACTATGCAGCTCCCCGAAGCACTACTTTCACAGAACCAATTAGACTAATGTATAACCCAGTATCTGCTGTTGAGCCCTCACCAAGGTGACACGTAAAAATTACTCATTACTTTGCCCAGACCTATACAACAGTCCTCGCCATCAAGAACATAACATGTTTTCTTTTTCATTTGTGTTGGATCTCTGAAGACAGTAAACTCATGACTTCCCGCATATTCTAGAAAGATCTGAGCAGTGTAACTTTATGAGAAAAGGATGAGAATCAGGGATGGATGTAGGGAAGGTACTCCCTCCCTGCCCTACATCCTGGTGGGAACCTAGAAGGTCTAGTAGGCTTCAAGTCTACTCTTCCCATTCCTGGGAAGAGATGTAGGCTCCCCCTTCCAGCCCAGGAGGCAATCAGCAACTTCACGTGCTGGCTGCACATGAGCTGGTGAAGACATCCCAAACTTTCCCCAGGGATTTGCCCCCACGCATGTAGATCATGCTCAAAGGTTTTCGTGTCACTGGTACACCAGAAAAATCTCAGAGAACTCCATGCTGGGACTGCAGACCATATCCTCATGGTTGCTAAAGGTATTTTGAAATAAGAGTGTCTAACACACACACACACACACACACACACACACATACACACACACACACACACAGGAGTTTCCTCATAAATATACATGCACCCACATATATCATAGGAAGAGGCACTAAGAGAGCTGTAGCCCAGGCTTAGTGACTGGGTGATGACAGTGATCATTAAAATCTTGGTAATATTAGTCATATGCTGTGCCTACACTCATGTGAAGGTTAATAAGATACTTTTCACACTGTTCCAGGAGTCTTTTGGGGGAAGCTCTTAAGCAAGCATTATTTTTAATTTCTTTTTCTCCCTCTGCTATATGTGGAGATTAGGTTTTCTTCAAATTATTTATTTGTTCGCTTTACATCCTGATTGCAGCCCCCTTTCTCTCCTCCCAGCCCCACCTCAAGTGCCCCTTCTCCCCCATTTTCCATTCTCCTTCTCCTCAGAGAAAGGGGAGGTACCCCTTGGGTACCAACCAACTCTGGTACATTAAGTTGCTGCAGGACTAGGTACAGCCTCCCCCACTGAGGCCAGACAAGGCAGCTCAGTTAGGGAAATAGGATACAAAGGCAGGCATCAGAGTCAAAGAGAGGCCCTGCTCCAGTCTCTTGGCGACCCACCAAAAGACCAAGCTGCTCATCTGCTGCATATGTGCGGGGGCCTAGGACCAGTCCATGCATGCTCTTTGGTTGATGGTTCAGTCTCTGTGAACCCCCACAAACCCAGGTTAGTTGACTCTGTAGGTCTTCTTGTGGAGTCCTTGACCCCTCCAGCTCCCGCAATCATTCCTCCAACTCTCCCATAGGACTTCGCGAGCTGTCTAATGTTTGGCTGTGGGTCTTTGCATCTGATTCCATCAGCTGCTGGGTGGAGCCTCTCAGAGGAGTTATGCTAGGCTCCTGTCTCCAAGCATAGCAGAGTATCGTTAATAGTGTCAGAGACTGGTTCTCTGCCATGGGGTGGGTCTCAAGTAGAGCCAGTTTTGGTTAGCCATTTCCTCCGTCTTTGTCCCTGCACATCTTGTAGGCAGGACAAGTTCTGGGTCACAGCTTTTGTGGGTGAGTTGGTACCCTTATCTCTCCACTGGATGTTCTGCCTGGCTACAGAAAATGGCCACTTCAGGCTCTATATCCTTTGCTGCTGGGAGTCTCAGCTCGGGTGGCCCCCACAGACTTCCTGAGGCCTTTTGAAAAATGTTTAAAAACACATTGGGTCGTATCTGTCCACCACCCACCATGTCCTGGTTGTGGGAGCTTAAGCCAGTCAGGCAATTTTTCTTAGAGATTTTTCATCTGTAAAAAGCAGCTCCAATTTTCATTCCTGGGGTTTGGGCAAGGATGAAATGAGAGGCTGTGAGTGAATGTTCCATGAAGATTACAAAGCTCTGGACATCATGCCAAGCCTGGTCCTTCACTGCCAAGTCTCTTGGTCATCCAGATTGGGACTCACTGGTTGTTTACCTTCAGTTAGCCGCATGTCGAATTCACATACTCAGACTTGAACCCTCTGACCACAGGGCAAGAGCAGAGGTTCTCTGGCTCCCCAAAGATGGGGCTGGCTACCCCTCAAGAACCTACCTCCAAATGACCTTGAACACCTAGGTCAGCAGAGGTGAGTGCTCAAAAGGAGAAACAAAAGCCCAGAGCACTAGACTCCAAGACTCCAGCAGACTTGCCCGGACAGGCAGGGAGAGAGCCAGAGGGAATGAGGAGGCAAGTAGTCACACCTTCCTACACTGCGACCTCAGGGCCCTGGCTTCAGAAAACGGCTCCCTGCCTTGCAAAGTGTCTCCCAGTGTGTTTCATTTAGAGGTCCTTGAAAGTTCAGATCAACACATTTCCTACCAACAAGGCCTGACTCAAGTTGTTAAAATACAGTCAGGATGAAAGCATCCATTTGCCCTGAGAAACATTCACTGTTGCCACCATGCCCAGAGCCTGTTACCACCCCCCACCTCTTCCCACTTGTTCTGCGTCTCTGAACTCCGAGAGGAATCATGACAGTGGCCATCACCATCACCATGATAAGCACCGCCCCTGAACTTCTACTCTGTCGCAGGAAGTATGCTTAGTTTTACATGGTTACAAGAAATTAACCCCTGACAGAAGTTCTGGCTTTTATTCACATTTTACAGATAAAATTGATAGAGTTTAAATAAACATTCCTGGACCACACAGCACACAGGTGACTGTACTAGGACTCCGGGTCCAGTTTTTAAGTTTCTTCTTCATTTTGCCTCTCTTGGGCACATTAGGACAACCCTTCAGCTACATGCCCTCGGAAGCCAACTATTAGATATGGGGTGCACAAGCTGCACACGTTTGATTTGGGTTAGACTCTGTGCTTGATTTCCAGAGCGTCCATCGTGGGCCCTTGTAGGCAGAATGCATGCCATTTTGTTTTTAAAGTGATTGATGGCTCTATATGTAAGTTTATTTTTTAACATTTTTATTTTATTTTATTTTATATTAATCACAGGTTATGTATTTTGTATCCCAGCCATAGTCCCCTCCCACATTCCCTCCCTATCCCCCCCTTCCCTCCCTCATCTCCTCCCTGCCCCTTTCCAAGTCCACTGATAGGGGAGGACCTCCTCCCCTTCCCTCTAACTCTAGCCTATCAGGTCTCTTCAGGACTGGCTGCAATGTCCTCTTCTGTGGCCTAGCAAGGCTGCTCCTCCTTGGGGGGAGGAGGGGTCGAAGAGCAAGCCGTTGAGTTCATGTCTGAAATAGTCTCTGTTCCCCTTACTAGGGTACCCAGTTGGATACTGAGCTACCATTTGCTACATACAAGCAGGGGTTCTAGGTTATAACCATACATGGTCCTTGGTTGGAGAAACAGTCTCATAACAGACTCCCGTGCTTTGATACATTTGGTCCTTGCGGAGCTCCTGTCCTCTCCAGGTTATACTAACTCCCCCATTCTTTCATATGATTCCCTGTACTCTGCCAATTTTTATTCTGATGAAAGATCCATGGTGACAATCAACTGAGGGAAACTTGCCGTTTTCAGCTCCAGAGAGGACTGTAAATAATTAGCAGTGACAGTACATAGCCATCCTTTAGCAGTCAAATTTACCCAAGTTAATCATTTTGTTACATTATCGGCACCCCCGCCCATACAGCAGTATGTTCTGCTCCCAACTCTAAGCCCAGCGTGGAAAAAACCAACCAGCCCCAGGCAAATGCACTGGCCTAAATTTCTAGTTCTCACTGGCCGCTGTCACAGAGGACAATTTGCTTTTATTCCAGGCCACATCACTACCCCCCTGTCTGAGCCACTCACCACCAGCTGCTGGTGGCAGAGTTAGAAAAAATACCTCTCAGGTTTGAAGCATCCAGAGTGGATGACGGCAGTACTACATCAGCCCACAACACATGTGAGAGCCAAGATATATATGAGCACCTGGTGTGGGCAATTCCTCACTCAGGCGCCTGTGCTAAAGAGCAGTTCGGCCATCCCTTCACCCGCTAGCCAGAGACAGTGAATGAGGGATGGTGTTGGCCTAGCATCTCGTACTTCCTTTGGCAGCCGGAGGTGGGTTGGGCATCTGGGAATCCTGGTGTCCCTTCTGGGAGGGCACAAGGCTCTAGATCTAGAATGTTGGCAGCAGCAGCTGTTGTCTGAGCTACACTACCCTCAGTGGCCTGAACCATCAGCTTGCTGCCATGGGATGTAGGACCATGTGTCAAGGCCAGTTCAGTCGAGGCTGAGTGACAGGCAATCGTTGCTCCGAATTTCTTTGGGTTGTTGTTTTTTTGTCTGTTTCTTCCATGCCTCCTTCCTCAACTGCGTTATAATTAAGATAATGCTTTTTTTTCAACCATAAAAGTAGTGTGCATGCTTTGTAAGTGACATACTATCTCTAATCCCATCCTGAGAAAACCATTACCTGGTGTTGGTGCCTTCAGTAAATTTTAACGTAATATGTTTATATTTTATAAGAGAATTTACATTACCCGCGTATAGTTACACATTGCTCTCTCTCTCTCTCTCTCTCTCTCTCTCTGTGTGTGTGTGTGTATGTGTGTTGGAGTATGTTCATACACATGTGTTCATGTGCAGGTAGAAGCCAGAGGTTGGCTTCAGGTGTCTTTCATCAGAATGCCTTTCACCTTATTTTTTGAGACAAGTCTCTCTCTGGTTTGCGGCTTGATAAGTAGGCCAGGCTGGCTGGCCAGAGAGGCCCCAGAGTCTATCTGTCTGTGCCTCACTGGAATTACAGGTGCCCCTATCACACTTGGCTTTTTCCCATGGAATCTTGGGATCTAACTTCAAATCTGCATGTAGACACAGCAAGCACGCCTGGCTGAGCTAGCTCCTCAGCCTCTCATTTCGAGTTTTGAAATGGAATTTGTTGTGAACACCCTTATATTATGGAGTTGGAGCCTTCTTTGATAAGTAGCCTGGGGACTTGTCAGCTCAGTACTCCTTGATTTGAGTCCAGTCCAATCTAGAAGTAGATGACCTAAGCCATTGATCCTCTCATCCAAAGTAGCAAAACAAAAGACTCTGGGCCCAAGCAGGGACTGTGCCTGACAGTTTTCCATGAAGTACAATCTCTAGTGGGCACGCCTGATTTATCTGGGGCCTCTGTTACAATATACAGAGATTTCTGAGTCCATGGATCTGTCAACACCACAAAGAACGCTTGTAATGATTTCTAACTCACAATCTACAAATTCCCAGCGTAACCTGAAGTGTGGCACAGAAATTATAAAGTCTGTTTAAAGGTCTCAGTTCTGGGGACCACCCCCACCCACATCCCCATTTCCCTGCAGCAGCTCAGCCTGTAGGCAGCAGCTGCTGAAAGGTCAGAGGTCAGATGGGGCAGCCTCAGGATTTATATCCACTTCAGGATGCATTGACCCACATCAGCTTCTTTTATGAGGAGGGACCAGGCGGGGATCATCAATATTGTTACAACAGGGCTGGAAGCCCCTTCCCTCTCCCAGTGGGGCACACTGCTGGCGGCATCAGCCTCGAAGCCTCCTTGCTCAGCTCAGCCCTCAGATGCAAGGTGGGAATAAATTCTGAGCACACTCAGAGTTGGAGATGGGCAGTAAAGCTAACATTCTTCCCTTTATAGCTGGGTTTAATTTGCACTTGGGGATCCCATCCCATGAGGAGAAGAAACTTAGTCTTAGCCAAGTTGGAGACTCCCCAACTTTCCTCAGAACAGACACCAAGTTTTGAAGACCTATGAAGGGACATTTTGGCAGATGTTTCCTTCTGGGGGGATATGTGCGTGTGTGAATATGTATGTGCATCTATGAGTGTATTTATATGAGCATGTGGATCTGTATGTGTACGTGTATGTGCATGCATCTCTGTGTGTGCATGTACACCTTTCTTATAAATTTGGGAATATAACACAATTCATGATGAAATGCATGACCTTTATTTTACTTTGTGTGTGTGATGTGTGTGATGTTTTTGTATGTGCATGCATGTGGAGGCCAAAGGTTGATTTTTTCATATCTTTTTCTTCTTCTTCAAATGCTCTCCACCTTAGTTTGAGGCAGAGCCTCTCACTGAACCTTTCACCAGTCTTGCCAGACTGCTGACCAGTGAGTTTCAAGAATCCTCCTGGATCTATCTCCCTACAGCTGGGGTTGTAGGCACATGCCCACTGCACCTGGCTTTGTATGTGGGTACTGGGGATCAGTACCTCAGCTCAGGTCCAAACGCTTATACAGCAAACATCTTACTTCCTGAACTATCTCCCTCGCCCCTCTTTATTTTAACTTCTCTAAAACCACACAAGAGCCTTCAATGGCTCTGCTGGATTCTTGTGTTCATAGCCAACCTACAGCTGTGATCTAACACAGGACACACTCAGACTGCCATGATTGTCCAGGGAAGGAAGGAAGTCACCATGTCACTGTGTTTATCTTCAGTGTGAATGCAGGCTAACATTTTCCTGTATGCTAACAAGATAAAAATGAAGTAGCAGAGATACACGCCAGCTCATCACTCACTCCCAAATGACAAGAACAGCTTCTGAGCTAAATCAGATGACGGTTTTAGCTACCGAAAGAACATCTCCTTTATCATTTGTGCTATTACCATGAAGTTTCATCTGAACACACAGCATGCTTTTAAGTATTCCTACCATGGCTAATTTCAAATTGTCACATTGTGGGGCATGAAGTTAGGAAGCAATGCTTTATATTATATAGTATTACTGCCATCAGATACATACATAATGCAGACTTGTTAGACAATTAAAAATAGTAAGTTTAATGGACTTTGTTCCTGTGTTTTTAATATAATTTAGGTAATTCTGAGTTTATGTAATTTCATTTTAGTAATGGCTATGTTTAATTATCAGCTCACAAAACTCCTGAAATGTTAACAGTCTATGCTTATCGGTTGAAACATTGTTGAACACATTCAGATGGATTTGGTAGACATCCTTGCTTTTTCTTTTCATTTATCCAAATGCAAATCATGCAATATGTAAACTTTTGTAACTGTCACTTATCATGGGGTTTCCAAAGTTTAGTCACATTGTAGCAGGTAATAATAAAGGGGATGATATTAATATGTAAACATTAACTTACTACTCATAATGAACTCACATAAAATATAAAGTGATTCTGTTACTAAAACATAATATGCGAAAGCATTCTATTTGTCAAAGTTCCAAGCACAGTTTACTTCTCAGGAAATTAATTTATCTATTCTTCTTTTATTAAAAATAGATTTGTTCATACAATATATTCTTATTATGGCTTCCCCATCTTCAACTCCTCCCAGAGGTAAGATAAAACAAACACAAATGCACCAGAATAGGACAAAACAAACATACGGGAAAAAAAAAAAAGAGTCAAAGAAAAAGCCTGAAAACCATATATAGACACAGATACACATAGGTTTGCACACACAGGAATCCCATAAAAACACAAATTGAAAAGCCGTTATGCATATGCAAAGGGACTGTAAAGTTAGAAAAAAAAACACAATCCTTCAACAAACATGAGACAAAGAAGCTCCAAGGATGCCAATGAGTTTGTTATGTGCTGGGCACGGGCCGGCCTTCATGAGTGGTTTGTATCCTGAGTGAGACTGTCAGAGAGAACCACTTTTCCTTTGTGAGTGGTTATCAATTGGAGATAGTCTCTGGGTTAGGGATGGAGGCTTGTGTCCACTTCTCTTAGCCCTGAGACCCCATCTGGCACAGACCCAGGCAGGCCCTGTGCATGCTGCCAGTCTTGGTTCGTTCATATGCACTTTGGTCCTATTGTGTTTAGAAGGACTTGTTTCTTTGGTGTTCTCCATTCTCTCTGGCTCATCTTCTTCCCATAGAGTTTCCTGAGCCCTAAGGGAAGGGATTTGATGAGGACATCTCATTTAGAACTGAGTATTCCAAAGACTCTTACTGTATGTACATTGTCCAGTTGTGGATCTGTATTTGTTCCCATCTGCTGCAGGAGAAAGCTTCTCTAATGATAGCCGAGCAAGAAACTGACCAATAGGTATAGCAGAATGCATTAGAAGTATTTTATAGCTTTGTTCCTTTAGCAGAACTGTGGTATTTGGTTGTTCTCCCCCCCCCCCCACCCCAGGCCCTGGACTATCTGGTCTCAGGTTCTTAGTGACACGAACGGAATCAGGGATAGGTTCCATCTCACTGGTCACTCTAGCAGGCTTTGTGCCATGATTGCACTAGCACATCTTTCAGGCAGGTCATCACTGTAAAGAGTTTATAGCTGGGTTGGTGTTTACCTTTCTCCTTCAGTAGTGTGTAGAGTACCTTACAGTACCATGAACACTAATCCATAGGAGTGAAGGTTCTGGGTAGTCAACTGAACTTCTTTAGGTTCGAGAAGCTGTGTCTGTGTTCTCTTCACCATTGATTTGAGGAGTGCAACCAAAAGCTTTTTTGTCCATGGCTGCTTCAGTACAGATTCTTGCTCTACTGTCTTGTTTTGGTTTGGTTTTGATTTTCAAAACAGAGTTTCTCTGTGTAGCCCTGGCTGTCCTGGAACTCACTCTGTAGACCAACCTGGCCTCGAACGCATAGAGATCTGCCCGCCTCTGCCTCCTGAGTGCTTGGATTAAAGGTGTATGCCACCCACCGCCTGGCTCTCGTTCTGTTGTCTTGAAGTTCCCACTGCATCCTGAGAAAGCAACACACATAATGCAGACGTGTTGCTGGCTGAGCTCTATGGTTCAGAATACAGCATTACCAGCTGCATGTCCCAAGGCATGAGCTTCTGTGGCTCTTGGTGACGGCAAACGGAGTTTTCTTGTTTAGTGTTTAACTATTTCTACCTAGAATTACCCTGACAATCCTGAACTGTTCTCCACGCTCCTTTCTGCCCAAGGACTACAGCCCCAAGTCCAAAGAAAGACTACCTCAGCAGCATTCATTCCCTGACCCATCCCCATAATGTCTCAACCTTTATCATTAAGACTCAGTGACTGGGAGCAAATGAATTCTCACCAGTTTGTTGAATTTTTTCTCTTAAGAAATGTCACAATTTCTAGAAGAGATATTCTCTTCCCCTGCTACCTGTGTCATGAACCAGCATGAACAGTCAACATCTCCACAAACTTATCTCAGTACCCAATTTGTGTCTTCATTAGGTGGCTAGACCAATGCCTGGGACACAGAGACTATCAGTTAGCAATGGCCATCACCTGAGCAAATGTATTAGTAACTTTACTTCTCGCTGTCACAGAATACTTGACAGGAACAATGTAGAAAATCAAGGAAGGCTTTATTTTGGCTCGTAGTTTGAGAGCTCAGTCCATCGTGGCGAGGAAGTCATGGCCACAGGAATGAAGCAGTTGGTTGCATTTTATCCAGATTCAAGGCAACAGAAAGAGATGGATGCTGGTATGCTACTTGTTTTCTCCTTTTTATTCAGAGACCCTAGTCCACGGGATGGTGTCACTCACATTCAGGGTAGGTTATCCCTCTTTGGTTCTATTTTTGGAAACACAAGCATAGACACACCCAAGGGTATGTTTCCACGGTGATTCTAAAGCCGGTGAAGTTAACATGAAAATTTACCACCACAGTAACCAACGCCTTTGACATTACCTAAGCAATTCCAGGAGACACGGGGCATGAAAGCACTGTATAAAGCTGAGATGATGCCTCAAGATAGTGCTCTTTATCGGAGAGGCGGCAGGGAGGTGCATGCAGCTCCGTGAAAGGCTGTATACATACATTTCTATTATAGTTTTAGTCACCAACATTAGAAGGGCATACGTCAGGGCTGGAGAAATGGCTCAGTGCTTAAGAGCACTGGCTGCTCTTCAGATTCAATTCCCGGCATCCACATGGCTGCTCACAGCTGCCTGTAACTCCAGTTCCAGGGGATCCATGGGACCAGGCATGCACACGATACACACACATATATGTGTATACTGGGAAAATACCCATATGCATGAAGGAAAATAAATAAATCCTCTTTTAAAATAAAGAACATATGTCCACTCATATAGACAGCATATGGACCAACTAAAAGTGTGAAAAGGACCTCTTCTCCCCCTCCTTTGCCTTTCTAAGTGCTCTGTACAGACGGTCCCAAGTTTACGGCCTTTCAGCTTTACTAATGCATTAAGAGCAATGCACCTTGGGTAGAGTTTGTGCTCTGAGTTGTAAATGTGGTCTTTCTGGGTTGGCTACAGCATAGGATACTCTTGGGGAGCAGCAGCAAGCTGTAGCCCCCAGTCAGCCCTGACCGTAATGGGAAACGATACTCTCCATCAGAAGAAGGCCTACGGTAGAATGCTCAGTGGGTTAGCTATATCAGATGCACTTCAGATTCAGGACACTTCTGCCTTGTGATAAGACTCTCAGGATGTAATGACATGGTAAACTATGGAGCATCCTTATACTGCCTCATTTCTATGTGTTCTGCTGGGATCCGTTCCTGAAAAGACCAAGTCCTCCCTGTTCCCAAGATGTTCCCCTTTTGTTGAGGTTTGGATGAAAATGGCCCACATTTGCTCATAGAGTGGCATTATTAGAAGGGATTAGGACATGGGACCTTGTTAGAGTAAGTGTGATCTTGCTGTTTCAGAAGTTCAAGTCAGGCCGAGTTTCTCTCTCTCCTTTTCTCTCTCCCTTTTTCTTCCTCCTGCCTGCAATCCAGATGTAGAACTCTTAGCTACCTCTCTAGCACCATGTCTGCCTGCATGCCGCCATTCTGCCAGCTGTGATGAAAATGGGCCAAACCTCGGAACCAGTAAGCCAGCCTCAATTAAATGTTTTCCTTTAAAAGAGTCACGTGGCATCAAGCCTTTGGCAGAGGGCAAGAAGCGATGATAGAAATGGAGGAGGTTGGTGAAACTTGGAGAGAACAAGAGCTCCACAATGACTAAACTGAGCAGGGCAAAGAGGTCTTGCATGAGACAGTTTCTACAACCAAGGACCATGTGTGGGTGTGTCCTGGAACCCCTGTTCAGATGGGACCCAGGATAGCTTGGTGTAGGACTAAGACGCTAGTAAGGGAAACAGGGACTGACTCAGTCTTGAACTTGATGGCTGACTCTTTGACCCTCCCCCATACAAGCCGGGGAGTGACAGACTGGCTAGATCCCAGTGGAGGACACTGCAGCCAGCCCTGAGGAGACAGGATGAGCTGGGGTTAGATGGAAGGGGAGGAGGTCCTCCCCCGTTGGTGGA
>JAQQSO010003914.1:0-13191 GCA_028658305.1 Pachyuromys duprasi | reverse complement strand
TCTTTGATCACCTCCCCCTAAGGGGGAAGCAGCCTTAGCAGACCACAGAGGAAGACAGTCCCTGTTCCCCTTATTAGGGTACCCACTTGGATACTGAGCTGCCATGGGCTACATCTGTGCAGGCTTTCTAGGTTATCTCCATGCATGGTCCTTGGTTAGAGAATCAGTCTCAGAAAAGACCCCTTTGCCCAGATTTTTTGTTCTGTTGCTCTCTTTGTGGAGCTCCTTTCTTTCTATCTCCCCCTTTTTTCATAAGATTCCCTGCACTCTGCCCAAAGTTTGGCTATGATTATCAGCATCTGCTTTGGTACCTTGCTAAGTAGAGTCTTTCAGGGGCTCTCTGTGGTAGGCTCCTGACCTTTCCCTGTTTTCTCCCTCTTCTGATGTCCTTCTCATTTGCCTTTCTGAATGAGGATTGATTATCTTACCCAGGGTCCTCCTCCTTGTTTAGCTTCTTTAGATATACAGATTTTAGTATGATTATCCTATATTATATGTCTAACATCCACTAATAAGTGAGTATATACCATGTGTGTCTTTCTGCTTCTGGGATAGTGAAGGGCAGAAAAAGGCTACTTGGATGCTTTGGACTGGTCATTGAAATAACCCTTTCTGTTTTGTTTTGTTTGAGACAGGGTCTTATTATAGGGCTCAGTTGTCCTTTAACTTCTGAGGCCTCTCAAGTATCTATGAGAACAACAGATTCTGTGCTGCCATACTCAGCTCTGTCAAGTCTCAAGATTGTTTAAATCTTTATAGAGATGGTGCTAGCTTTACAGATAGTCTTTCACTAGCATCGTGTTTGCAGGTTCAAGAGTCATGCAAAGCTCTTGAGGGTACTTTAATACTTGGTATCCATTGGTGAAATTCTTGAGACTGAGACATGTTCTCTGGAAGAAAGCCCTTCTGTCTCACCTCCTGAATTCTCTATATGAGGTCTGAACAGGGCCAGGAAAGCCTCACCTCTGATCAGATGATTCCAGGAGCTCTGGTTAAAGCACATGCATCCTGTTCTCACTGATGGTCAAGTAAGTGGTAAACACAAATACTGTTCCGCAGCATTAGCTACTTTCTAGAGATAAAATATCATAGGAAGGTGCCCCGATGAAGGAAGTTTATTTCAGCTCATGGTTATAGACAGTCAAAGTTCCTAATGACAGGGGAACCATGTTAGCCAGCCGCCAGAGCAAGAAGCTGAGGTCACTTCTTCAATAGCAAACAGGAAGCAGAGGAGCAAACTGCTTGTTTGACCTTATAAGGTTTGTCCCCCTGGCCCCTGTCACCCCCAACCTAATACGCAGATGAAGTATCTTTCAACACCCCTGTCGTGGTCAATTATACATGGCTACCCAAACCTTGCCCCAGAGACCCTGGCACCCTCCCCAGGGGCATAAATGCTCTGCCTTTCCCCCAATAAAGCTACTGAGCTTGTGTTCTTTGCCTGCATACTCACCACACTGACCAAGATCCTGCCTGCACACCTTACCCCCCAACCCTCCCACCGGCCCACCATCCCCCTCAACTCCTGGCCAAGCCCAAGCTTCCCTCCCTACAATCCAGCTTGGCAAGCAAGGAGCCTGGATACCCCATGGGAAGGAGCAGAAAGGGGTTGGCACACCTGTCTCCACATCCACAGGTAATCAGTCCTGGCTTTCATGTGGGCACTTGAGATCAAACTCAGGCCCTTGTGCCTACACAGCAAGCAATTTAGGGACTGAGCCATCTCCCAGTGCCTCTTCTCCTGTTTCAACAGACATTTTCATTCCTTCAGCAATGTGTTTGAATAATGGGCGGATTTTGTGTGTGACTTTTACTATATTTTATTTTAAGTTATAGTTGTGACAGGAGAGACAGTTGTTTGGGTTAATTCCCAGTCTCTTGGATTACTGGAAACAGAAGTGCTAAATCCATTTTCCACACTCACGCTGGAGTTGTGGCTTTACAAATTCAATACAAGCCTATAGCTTTCATGCTTGAAATTTGCAGGCACCTCCCCATCACCTTCTAAATCATAAGCTCCTAAATGCCATGCACTGCCATGCGTTAGAGTCTGCTCCTGCCACTCTTCCAACCTCATTCTGAATGCCTCCTTTTCTTTTCTTCCTTCTCAATAGCACAAAATTGCCTGCAGCTGAGACGAGCCAGGCTGCTCTGCGGCCCAGTGCCTTAGTTTTGCTACTTCACTTACCCGGAGACTTTGCAATTTTTACTGGCTTCTTCAGATGAATAAAGCTACTTACATTAAGCACCATTTCTAGGAGGTCTTGCTTGAAAATTCTGTGACACACACACACATGAAAGAGAGATAGAGAGATAGAGAGAGAGAAAGGGGGGGGGAGAGAATGAATATATACTGTATTTATCTTTGGTGTAGTTATAGATTCTGAGCCACAAAGAGTTTAGATCTTCTTGCATGTACATATTCTGTACCTGACTACAGTTTTAAGTGAGGAGGGGCTGTTACTTAAAAGTCTGCCAGAGATCAGAGGATTCTTTTAGCACCTAGTGCTTACAGGGATACATTCTCCATAGTGTGTCTGATCTTCTTATATTTGGGTCACATATGAGCTTAATACTGCCTTTAGGATTTAGTAATCAGACATGAGGGAATGCTGACAGCCAATTAGTCAACTATTTGTCATATATTTTCAAACTTTTTCTTTCTTTCATTAAGAAAAGTATCTACATTTATCATTGTATCTTATACAGATTTATTTATTAATTATGATCTGTATGGCCACGCTCTTACACAAGCTAATGTACTGCACTGCAGATGTCAGAAGAGGGGTTCAGACTCCTGGAACTACAGTCACAGGTGCCTCTGAGTTGCCCTGTGTATGTTGGAAATTGAACCTGGGTCCTCTGCAAGATTAGTAAGGGCTTTTAACCACTGAGATATCTGCTCATCCCTCTTAGTGTTGTATTTTAAACACTGAATTAATTTTTGCGTTGAGTAGAAACAAGCACACTTGGCATGAATTCTTCATAAGGTCAATGCTGAAATGTTACAGAGGGTGGCAAAAATTTTATCTATATAATGAATGATAATTTTTGCATAATATTCTCTAAGCATGAATATAAATTTAAAAGAATGTTACCTATTTAATGCTCTATAGAATATTTTGCTCAGTAATTTTTTGTAGTCCTAAAAGGGCTCAGGAAGAAAGAGGCTCACCTACGTATGTTATTTGCTTTATGACAGAAAGCATACCTCGAATAGGCCTCACATTTCTGATTTCACATATTTTCATGGTATATGCATTAGAAACCTTATGGCATTCCAGAAGGTTTAGTCTGCTTTACTAATTTGACATTGTTTGTTTTATGGAAAGGGTTCTTTTCAGAATACTTCTTCTCAATTGATGTTTATATAATTATTGTCTCGTTATTCTTGCACATTTTTAATGCTATTTTTGCTTTGCTTTAGAAGAAGCTTTAGCACACAAGTTGATGGACCTATTTCCATCATGAGTAGTTTGCAGTGCTTCCCAGCTTTGCTTGAATAGGCTCAAACCAGAGTGTGAAAAAAAATGACATGTAGCCCCCATTCTCTTTCAGGATGATTGTACTCTCTTCTAGGTTTGTACTCTCACTGTTTATTTTCTTATCTAGTTTGTTACCATTTTTTTTTGCAGTAAACAAAAAGTTTGAATATGGCAGCATACACAGGTAACTTTACAATTTCCATTTTCACCTTAGATTCAGTTGTATGTATTAATTATTCATTTTAACCATTTTTATTTTTATTATTATCATTTATTACAGTTTATTCAATTTGTGTCCTGGCTGTGGCCTCCTTTCTCATCTCCCAATCCCATCCTTCCTTCTTCTTCTCCCCCTGTGCCCCTGCCCTAGTCCATTGATAGGGGAGGTCCTCCTCCCCTTCTATTTGACCTAGCCTATTAGGTCTCATCAGGACTGGCAGCATTGTCTTCATCTGTGGCCTGGCAAGGCTGCACCCACAGTGGGGAGGTGCTCAGAGACCCTGTCACTGAGTTCACGTCAGAGAAAACACCTGCTCCCTTTACTAGGAACCCACTTGGATACTGAGTCTGGGCTACATGTGAGCAGGTCCTCTCCATGCATTGTCCTTGTTTGGGGTATCAGTCTCTGCAGGGCTTCCAGGGCTCAGTTTTGGAGTTCTGTCCTCTCCATTTGTCCTCCTGTCCCCTTTCTATCTCCCCCTTCTTTCATAAAATTCCATGCCCTCTTCCCAAAGTTTGGCTGTGCGTCTCAGCCTCTGGTTTGATACCTCTATCAGTTTCAGAGGTCCTCTGTGATAGGCTCTTATGCTGTTTCTTGTCTTCTCCTGCTTCCAATGTCTGTCGTGATTGTTCGTCTGAAGGAGGATTGGGCATCTTCCCTACGGTCTCCCTTGTTGTTTAGCTTCTTTAGGAGTATAGATTTTAGTATGTTTATTCTACATTATATGCTAATATCCACTTATGACTGAGTATATAGCATGTGTGTCTTTTTCTTCTGGGACACCTCACTCACAATGATCTCTTCTAGATCCCAGCATTTGCCTGCAAATTTCATGATTTCCTTGTTTTTAATTGCCGAGTAGTATTCCATTGTGTAAATGTACCACAATTTCTGTATCCATTTCTCAGTTGAGGGACATCTAGGTTGTTTCCAGCTCCTGGCTATTATGAATAAAGCTGCTACAAACATGGTTAAGCAAATGTCCTTGTTGTATACTTGAGCATATTTTGGATATATGCCTAGCTGTGGCATAGCTGTATCTTGAGGTAGCACTATCCCCAATTGTCTGAGAAAGTACCAGATTGATTTCCAAAGTGGTCGTACAAGTTTACATTCCCAACAGCAATGGAGGAGGGTTCCCCTTTTTCCACACCCTCTCCAGCATGTGTTGTCACTTAAGTTTTTGATCTTAGTCATTCTGATGGTTGTGAGGTTTTCTCAGGGTCGTTTTGATTTTCATCTCCCTGTGACTAAGGACATTGAGCCTTTCTTTAAGCATTCCTCTGTGGAGAATTCTCTGTTTAGCTCTATACCCCTCTTTAAGCAACATCTTGATTCACCTGTTTTGGATCCTTAGACTAGCTGGGTGAGCCTAGTGCCCACTGTTCCCTAATGTTTTCTGATATTACACTTCCAGAGTTAAATAAAAAACGTATAAAATATTTCTTATTAAAATCCTGGCTTAGCATGCCATCTACTTCTATTTAAGGGTGGAATAATCATGTAAAATATACTCATTTTAAGGGAACTATGCTATTTGTTTTTATTTCACCCTCTCACTCCCTCCCCATTCCAGTCATTCTGTTCTTGTCCCTCCCTTCCTCTCCACTTCCTTCCCCTCCCCTCATTCTTCCCTTCGCCTCAGTGTTCCCATTCCTCCCCTCCACTTCCCTTCCTTCCCTTCCCTTTCTTTCTGGCAGTGTGTGACATGCTGGCCTCGAGCTTACTGAACTTCTGACCCTCCTGATGTCTGTGATTCATAGGTGTGGACTCAGGAACGCAATGATGTGTCTGCTCCGCATTAGGTTTATTTATAAAGATTTTAAAAAATTGTGTAAGTATGCTTTTATTCCCTAATAATGTTAGGATTTCAATTTTAAATAATTCAGAATTACATTTTCATACTCTCATTTCATTTTATTCATAAACTGTGTCTCTACTCCTAATTCTTATCCAATTTGTGTTTCCGCTTGATATTTCAGTAGATGGTGATAACGCAATATAATAAACATGAATATTTTCCACCCCAAACTCAATTTCTAAAGTGAAATATGAATGAAATTATGTTAAACTTTTACAGGAATCATTACTTAATTTTATTGCTCTTCTCTGTGAGTGCCTCAATTCAAAAAATAAGTTATAATATGAAGCTGAAAATTCATTTTATGCATAACTATGCAGACATTTAATAAAAACCACATTAAGTATGAACATTTACATTTAGAAATAAAAATAAACATGACCTAAAGACGGAAGATAGCACTGGTTCTCTTGGAAGTGTGTAAGGCTGAGAGATGAATGCTAACCAGCTCATTTGCACAGCGTGGAAGAGGCCTTTAAGTGGTGTGTCATATGTTGATACCAATGAAATATCCATGGAAACAAAACCATGGATTCAGTTCAGCTATTTTTTTTTTGTGGTAATGCATTTTGATTAGTACATCAGACTTGGAAAACAAAAATAACTCCTAAAAAAAGTCATTCAGTGTGTGTGAACATTTAAAATGTCCATATTCATAAACCAAATTATGGTTTAAAGTTATGACACAAAAAGCCAAAGTAAGTTGGGGATTTGAGATACGCAGAAGAAAACATCTCATCACCTCGTGCACATTTTTCAGTTGGATTTGATGGGAGACACTGCACTAAATGACCTGGAACTCCTTCCAGTTACATGTTAGAAAACAAGTTCATGTAGAAGTAATTTAATTTACATGTGTGGGGAAGGCCCAGCAGCACTCTACGTGGCATTCGGTGTCCCTGCCACATCACAGAAGCAATTAGATTACACTGGAAGCCAACTGTGCAGCAGGGAGATTGCTTTTATCTAAGTGATAAAATCCTTGCAGAGTGTGAACAATGCTGGGTATAAAATGTAACATTTTAATGAACAACATAAAAGATGAATAGAATGAGCACGAGAAAGGGCACAGGGAAAAGGGAAGAAAGAGAGTGAGAAATGTTTGCAGTTGCTTGCAGCAAACTATTCACCTGTAGTGACTTTTAATCAGAAAATGATTTCTACATCATTTAATTAATTTAGTAAGTATGTGATCTCCATTTATTATTTAGCCACTCTGGAAAGATTCAGAGGTTACAGATCTTATTGAGAACAAAGGCAGACCTGATATCACCATTCTTCTCTACTCAGTTACGTCTACAGGGATCTGGGTGAAGGTGTGGGGAGCAAGCCACAGGTTCAGAGTTAGAGTCTTGCTCACTGACTCAAGCTCACGTTTGTGCCATTTGGACTCAGTCTGCCCACATTAGAGGCACTGTAATTATTGGTGAAATTTCCATTTCTATGGAAACCAAGAAAAATGAAGCTTTAGTAACTTCTTTGGCAATAAATTTTGATAATCACTTGGGACCTGAAAAACCAAATAAGAATCTCCTTTTTGTGGCTAGATGGTATTACCCAAATAAGACAATCTAAATGAAAATAATAACATTACAATTTTTGTCAACATCATTAATGTATTATGCATTTTACTCATCAAGATTTGTGACTTTTAACATCTAATAATTATGCTGTGATTTTACACTTAATCCCAAACTTCGTTAAAATTGACAACTCTAACTATATTCTACTTATATACTAGGGAAATAGAATTTTATTTTCTATCTAAATTATTTGTAGTTCCTACTAATAGTTAGGCATTTTCTATTGCCAAGCCTCTATTAACTTTATCATCATTATTGTGATTTTGTTAATTACATCAACGCTTTTTATATTTATGCTGGATATTGATGGGAACATTTAACTAATATATTATTGCTGACATATGATTCATTGTTTGTACATAACAGTAATTATTTCAAAAGTTATATATATGTATATGTGTGTGTATTTATTTGGGAAGAATAATTATTATCTCAATGTCCTGGAATTTAGTGATGATTAGAAAAAGCAGATGGAAAACAAAATATTTTCTTGGTAATTAGCATCTTATTAACTTATTTTTGTCACTGGCTGCTATATAATTCTTATGGGCATATAATAAGTACTCTTGCATAATTTCATGGTAGGAATCAAAGTGTCATTTTACTGGCCAGGAAACAACCACAAAATGAAAAAAAAAAAACAAAACAGGTAATATATGAAATCAAGTAGTGTTTACACATCTTACAATATAATTGTGCTTGGAATAAATGTGAACATGCTGTCTTAGCTAGGGTTCTATTGCTCTGAAGAGACCCCATGGCTACAGCAACAACTATCAAGTAAAGCATTTAATTGGAGCTGGCTTACAGTTCAGAGGTTTAGTCTGTCATCATGTCAGGAAGATGGCAATAAGCAAGCAGACATAGTGATGGAGAGGAGGCTGAGAGTTCTACATCCAGATTGGCAAGCAGCAGGAAGAGAGAGTCACTGGCTTGGCTTAGGCATGTGAACCCCCTTGCCCACCCTCAGTGACAGACTTGCTCCAAGAAGGCCACATTCCTAACGCCGCTGCCTAAGCTTTCATGTATGAGTCCACGGGTCCATTCTTCTTCAACCACCCTAGAGACGTTCTTCTCAGTTTCATTCTATAACAACATGAGTCTAAAAACCGTTCTACTCTTTCTGCGGTGACCAGAAAAGTGGTTCATTTGCAGATGCCGTTTGATGCAGCACTTTCTGATGATAGGAATAGTGTCATTGTGTTCCTTCTGATAGTGACCTTTAGGTATGAGACACAAATTAACCTTCAAGTTAGTTACTCTCCAGTTTTCCTTATTTTCAGCCATTTTGACATTTTATTAAAAATATGTTAAGTTGGCTGATATCTTTAATTTTTCTTCCTTTAAATACTGTATTATTGTTTTCTTCTCTGATAATGAGGGAGTCATATGAAAAATGGATCAGAGCACAGAACTGTGGTTTAGGAAATAGCTTGGTTAAATATATAAAATGTTCTAAATTCTGTTTGTCCATTCTGTTGACCAGTATGATGTAATACACAACGGAAATCCATAGTGTTAGGGTTGGAGGTCAGGGAAACCATCAACCTCATGGAGTGACATTTGTAAGAGCGAGGGAGCAGATGTTACAATACCAGAGGAAGGAGCTCAGGTCAACCTGAAACTTCTCCTGAGTAAGGAAACAGCATCTTCAGAGAGTAGTAAACAACAGAAAGCTGTAAAATGATTAAAATGGTTAATGAATAAGAGGTTAAGAGTGGCATTGGGGGATGGCTCAGCCATTAAGGGCATTTGTTGCTCTCCACAGAACTGGGATTTGGTTCCCAGAATGCATTGCTCCCACCACAACCGCTTGTCACTCTAGCTCCAGGGAGGTAACTGACTCTCATTTCTGTCCTCCATGATCACTGCATGTACACAGTGCACTTAGATACGTGTAGTCATCACTCATATATATATATATATATATATATATATATATATATATATATATATTTCAGAAGGCTAAAATTATTTACATTTGTTAAAGTTTATTCTGATTTTTATAGCAGTAGTTAAAGTTAATAACGCAATTAAAATTTCACATCCTCTTAACTAATGTAATGCTAGATTTAACTTTTTCTTTAAAACATTAAAGAAAGATGACGTTATTAGAAGAAAATGTAATTGATACAGGAAATATATAGATTTGCAAAAGTTGAACAATGTTATAATTTCATGAGCTGTAAGTACAGAGAAAGTTAAAAAATAACTTTTAAAATGTGTTTTAAACTTTTATAAAATATGTAAGAGTGTTTTGAGAGACTTAAGAACAAAATGAGAAAAAAAAATCCTTAGAACTTTTGAGAACACTGACCTGAGTATCGGTCGGGTGGAACACTTGAAGTTTGTTGGAGATGCAGCTCTTTGAGTGCTGGCCTAGCATGCATGAAGCCCTGTGACTCATTTCCAGAATCGCACAAACCAGGCTCATCCTACATGTTGGTAAACCCAGTACTTAACCATAAAATTGAAATATCAAAAGGTCAAGGTCATTCTTGGCTACATAGTTAGCTCAGAGCAAACCTGGTATGCATGAAACTCTGTCCCAAGAAATGAAAATATCTGAAAGCAAATGTGTGCTTCAGAATGTGATTCAAATTGTGATTGCTGTAGGAACTACTTTAAATATTATGTAATATCCAGTCAATGTTAGTGTGGGGTGCTGTGTAAGGACACTAAATGAGTGAAGTGACTTACATATTTCTTGTAAAGAATAATTAACATTTAGCTGTGTTAAATCCTCTTCAAAGACAGACATATGCACGTGCATGCACACGCGCGCACACACACACAGACACACAAGAGGCAGACACTTTTGTCTCTACGTTGTTTCTGTATGCTAATTCCATTATCTATAGAATATGTAAATAACAATCTCCTAATGGTGCAATTCAATTTCAGTCTTTTGCTAGTTATGAATAACTAAAAAGAGTAGACATTCAGCCCTTTCCTACACACACACCTAGGTTAAGGAATCAGACATACTGTAATTATATACCCATCATATCACTTCAATTTCCTTAAAGCTGTGTCACTGTGGGGGCTAATCACTCAGACCCAGGGAGCAAAGGGTATTGTTTTTTTGTTCCTCTAGGAAAAGTTGACATGCCCTTGTGTAATTCACAAATGATATTCACCACCAAAGGCAAAAGTACAACAAATACATTAAAAGTAGAAGAAAAGTATTTCAGCAGGAACAGCACATCTCTCACTGGTCAGTGAATGAGTTCCTCTGAGGGACAATTATGATTCATTCTCTGCTGCCATGACCATTGCTTCCAGGAAGTGACTGATGCCAGGCTAGGGCCTCCATTTGTTGCTGTAGTTGTTTACTCTTCCCTTTATGTAAGTGAACAATCAATGTTGGTGACACAGATTCTCTGTTTTGAGATTACATCTGTCTTTTCTCTTGTATAGTCATTGTCTCTGTCAGTGTGTGAGATGCCCTGTGCCTGACTGGGTATCACAGGGCTGCTCACTTCCCCCCTAACTACTTCTGTTAAGGTAACTTTCCAGTCAGTGTTTTCTGGACAATTTTGTGGCAGTTTTCTATCAACATTGCCCTAGTTTCTAGAGAGAAGAACACACCTCTCCCAGGAATCATTTCTTGTCTATCTTTACTTACAAATTACAATTTTATATTTCTTACTGAATATGCATGTGTTTTGCATGCATGCATGTATGTGTTCATATATGTGTGCTCTTACATGTGTGTGCCCATGAAGTGTTGGTCTAGAGTTGATACATGGTGTCTGTCTGGATTCTTCTCCATCTTCTATATTGAGGTCTGCCTAGCAGGGATTCCCTGTCTCTGCCTTCTACATTTCCTGTTACAAGTGGAATGCTACACTCACCGAGAGTTTATGGGTTTCTGAACCTCTGGCTGCAACAGGAACATGTACATGGATGCAAAGCACATCCCAATACATATGAACCCACACACATGGAAGGAGAAAGTCCCCTATTCTACACAGAGTTTTCTGGCAGCTATTAGATTCATATCCCAAGAGAAGATGAGCTGCAGAGATTTGGTTCCAATATCCCTTAGCATGTTGCAGCAGCAGGCATCCTTCAAAAGACCCAGAGCAACCAACAACAGACATGCAGTTTTCAATAGTCTGTCTACAAATGCAGCAGCAAAGAACAGTAGACCTGACTTGTAAATTCTGGCTTGGTACACACAGGGTCTACCACCACCACCAATACCAGATGGAAAGCTCTTCCCAGTTTTTCACCTTACTGCTTTTAGCCAAGCAGTACCTATTCTGGTAGCCAGAGCTGCTGGTCAAGAGTGCTGATGAAGAAATCAAGGAAGATATCAGAGCCCAGCACCCTGCATGCTGGCTCAATAGATAAAAAATGACTTACCCATGTGGTCTTGCCAGGAACAGACTCACCCTAAGCTCCCAGAACCCGAGGCTTCTGCTCCGGTGGGGGGGGGGGGAAGGGCTTGAATGAGTCAGCTGGCAGGACCCACACAGTGGCTGCAGATGTCCAGACCTGAAACTGAGGAGACTTGCTGTTCCAGAGGCTTTTAGCCCCAGTCAGAAGGACACGCCGAAGATGAGAGATGGGTCCTCTTGTTAACTCTAAGCCCATAGGACTGTCTCCAGCTGGCATCCCAAGATTCTGAGAGCTTTCACATTCTACCACTTTCCGTCACTGTAATGGCTAATATACCACTGCTACCAAGAGTTTACATCTGTTCCATTTAAACCCATGTGACAACTCTTTTTTTAACCACACATAAGGTTATCAATACTGGATTATATTAAAGTATCATTCTTTTATACTACTTATGATGGCCCACTCCATTAATGGAGGAGGATTTGATGAGAACTCTGTAAGAAACAGAAGATGATATCCAAAAGCTGCTTTGTTCCCACCATAAGGCTCACAGAGACAGAACTCAGGTGCTCAGGCTTGACAATAGCTTTATTTATGCACTGAGCCATCACCCAGGCCCCAGGGTTTAGTACTTTTAAAGAAAAGACACGGAGGAGATCCAAGATGGCTGCCACTAGGGGACACTGTGTCTGAGGAGTAGGACAGCAGAAACAACGCAGCGACCAGGAGACTGAACTCTGGGACCTAAAACGCCAGCATCCGTGATTGCCAGGTGAGCAGAACTCCCATGGTGAGAAAATCAAGTGGGAAAACCCTAGGAACACCCAGTTATTCCCCGCAAAAACCTCCAGGTGACCAGCCCCTGCGCACAGCTCTGATCTGAACCAGCAGCCACCGCGCTGGGCGCCCGCACCCGCCATTATAGACTCGATCACACAGTCTCGCGGGCAGTCTGAGGAGGAACCGGGTACCGTTTTCACCGAACTGCACCCTATGAGCGCACACTGCACCCAGGTTCTGCTTCAACCCACGGGTCTGCAGCGGGCACGAACCGACCGCCGGAACCACGCCAGTCTGAGAAAGGCAGGGGACCGTTTTGACCAGTTTGCACTCTGCAGGCGCGAGCCACACGCTTACACCAGCAAAACCTCAGTCCTTGTGCCAGTCCGCGGGCAAGTCTGGGAGGAACCTGAGTTCTGCTTCAACCCACGGGTGTGTGGTGGGCGTGCACGGATCGCAGGAGCCACCCCAGACTGACAAAGTCCGGGGACCTTCTTGACCAGACCGCACACTGAGGGCCAAAACCTCAGTCCCTGTGTGTGTCCACAGGACAGACAGAGAAGGCCTTGGACACCATTTCAGACAGGCCTGCATTCAGCGGAGGCACACCAACCTAAACCCATTGTGTGTGCCCCAAATATCATCTCAGACCGTGGTGCACAGCCCCTGGCCCAGAAGGGGGAGCCAAATCTCCATTCCAGGGGAGAGCCTTAGCAACAAGCTCAGGGCTGAGCGCAAAGACATCTCAAAAGACTGAGGAGCGAGACCTCCAGACCAGAGGGGTGACCAGGCTGCAGTGCTCACAGCTTCTAGCACAGAGCATGAAGCCGGACACACAGAGCCCACAAACGAGTTCAACTGAGACAACAACAAACAATAACAAACCACCTGAAATCCCTGGTCTTCTTGAAG
>JAQQSO010003913.1:0-13192 GCA_028658305.1 Pachyuromys duprasi | reverse complement strand
ACACATCACTGATAAGCACACACCATTGATAGGACTGGTGCTTCAGGGGTTTCTCCCCAGTCCATGCTGGGATTTTGGCTAGCTTGATCTCCTAAGGTATCCATAACTGCTGTGAATTGATGTATCCACCAGTGATGTCACATACAGAAATCAGCATTTCCCACTCTTCTTTTTTGCCAGCTCTTATATTCTTTCTACCAGCTTTTCCATGATGTTTCCTGCAGTCTGGATGTTGGGCACTCAGTGTTATTTATTCTTGGCATTTGACCATCTTATAACAAATACATTTTACACTTCAATTGCTTCAGTTTTGCCAGAGTAGGTAAGCAAACATATCTTACCATAAACAATAACGTAATGCAGAGTGCACACTCACAGAGGGGGTATAGATGGAGGGAGAGCTGTGTGTAGGGAACCACACAATATGGTCTCTTGTACAACAGTGCTTCTAACATGAGAATTTAAAATACTTAAATGTGTTCACCAGGTGGTGGTGTATACCTTTAATCCAAACACTTGGTAAGCTGAGGCAGACAGATCTCTGGAGTTTGAGGACAGCCTGATATACAGAGCAAATTCCAAGATAGACAAACCATACAGAGAAACCCTGTCTCAAAACAAAAGCCAATGAAACAAATGAACAAACAAACAAAGATTCAAGTGTGGAAACAACCCATTCCCTGGAGCTTTCGGAATACATGAAAAGAACATAAAGCATTTCCAGCACACGGTGCAACAGAGACAAACTCTGAAGCTATGACTCTAAGTAAAATAAGCCACAGGCAGAACAAGTATTGTGTGAATCAATTTCTAGAAAGACAAACAGACTGTAGTTAGATTTATTGAGACAAAAATCTGATATCACCTGAAGGCCAGAAAGTGAGGGAAACGGAGACTCTTCTGCTATGGACAAAAGTTTGGTTCAGGAATAAGATGACGTGTGTGAAGGACAGGTTGTTACAGTCCTACAATAACAGAACTGTGTCTTGCTGCTCTACTGCCATTAGAATGTTCAGAATGGCAATTGCATATGTTTTCTGTGCTTTGTCATAATAAAATATGTTGTTACCTTGACTCAGCTATCAAAAATATTCCCCCTAGGACTGGTGGGTGGTCCTGTGCATAAAGCACCTGCTGTGCTTACATGAAGGCCTGAGTTCATATCCTCAAGACCCATGTAAAGAGCAGCACACATCTATAACCCCAGCAATCTTACAGGGAGATGGGAGATGAAGACAGTAGAACCCCCAGCCTTCTGGCTAGCTACCTTGATACACAAAGTGGAGGGCAACAAGCGATCTTATCCCAAACAAGGTGGAAGAAGAGGGCTGACATCTAAAGTTGTACTCTCTTTCTAGAGGTACTCCTCAATACATATGCACCTTCATACACACACACGCGCGCACACGCGCACACACACACACACACACGCATGCACACGCATTATAAAGAAAGAAAATCCCAATCGTTCAACTTTACAATTAAAGACTCAGGAGCCTGATGGTGTGGTGAAAGTCTACTAGCTCAGAGAGGCAGAAAAAGCACCCAGCAGACTTCCATATTAAGACATACGTTCCAGAAGGAAAAAAAAACCCAAAGACTCACTAGCCCAGGAGGAAAAGGCAAGACCAAAGGCTTACTAGCTCAAAGCTCAAAAGGCTCAAAAAGCCAGAGAGCCAAAGAGCTAAAGTCTAAGCTAAAACCAAAGAACTAAAGTTCCAGAAAGCTCCTTCTAATGCTACACACTGTCTTAAATACCTCTCAACTCAAGGTCCTCCTACTCTTTAATCCCTTTCAGCTGGTTTCTTTCTCTGTCTCTTGACGTAGTGTTAACTTTGTTAAGTCTTGTGTAGAAAACACTCCTGCATTAAAGGTGTGTGTTATGGCTGGCTGAATCACACCATAATCACCTGTTTACAATAAACAGAAAGTTATTGGATTAAAGGTATGAGATACAGCTCAACCACACCAAACAAGAAACAGGGTTTTATAGTTCACAAATTTGGGGTTCACAATAGGATCAAATATTCTGTAACATCCCCCTTCTGTCTTTTTTCTCTACTTCTCCTGCACGCCCTACACCCCAGTTTCCTGACCTGTACAATTTCCTGGGAACCACCCCAAACTGCAGGGATCGGAGAGCAGCAGGTAAGAGCACTATACCATCTACTGGCCTGCCACAGCCTGCCAGCAACAGTGGCAAGGTGTGCCCAGGGCCCTCTGCACCACACTTCCCCTGCACACCCCACACCCCAGTTGCCCGGCCTGTGCCATTTTCTGGGACCTACCCCAATCTGCAACCCTGAAGACCAGTACAGATCAGGGTACAACAGGAAAAGAGGAGGACTGCAGCCATCTGAGACCACAACCTCTACCTAGAACCCCAGAGACTTATTACCATCAGAGACCACTAGGCCTGCTAATAATAGAGCCAGCCAAACATGGCTGGAGGTCAGTGCAAGAACACTGACAACGAAACCCAGGGCCACATGATACCACCAAAACACAGCTATTCTACCACAGCAAGCCCTGAGGATACTATCATAGTGGAAGCACAAGAAAACGATCTTAAATCTGAGGTTATACAAATGGTAGGGGCCTTAAAAGAACAAAATAAATCCCTCAAAGAACTGCTGGAAAATACAATCAAACAGGTCAAAAATTGAGTAAATCCCTTAAAGAAACACAGGAAAATACAATCAAACAAATGAAGGTACTGAATAAATTCCTCAAAGAAATACAGGAAAATACAACCAAATGAGAGCAGGAAATCAATAAAACTGTCCAGGACCTAAAACTGGAAATAGAATCAATAGAGAAAGCATAATCTGAGGTAATCTTGGAGATGGAAAACCTAGGGAAGAGAACGGGAACCACAGACACAAGCATCAATAACAATACAAGACATGGAAGAAAGAATCTCAGGTGTAGAAGATACAATTGAATAAATTGATACATCAGTCAAAGAAAATGTTAAATCTAAAAAATTCCTGACACAAAACATCCAAGAAATCTGGGGTAACATGAAAAGACCAAACCTAAGAATAATAGGAATAAAGAAGACTCCAAACTTCAAAGCTCACAAAATATTTTCAACAAAATCATAGAAGAAAACTTCCTCAATCTAAAGAAAGAACTGCTTATATACATACGAGAGTCCTATAGAACACCAAATAGATTGGACCAGAAAAGAAAATAGTCATATCACATAATAATCAAAACACTAAATATACAGAACAAAGAAAGCATATTAAAGCTGCACGGGAAAAAGACCAAGTCACATATAAAGTCAGACCTATCAGAATTACACCTGACTTCTCAACAGAGACTATGAAAGCCAGAAGGGCATGGACAGATGTCATACATACACTAAGAGAGCAGAAATGTCAACCCAGACTACTATACCCAGCAAAGTTTTCAATCACCGCAGATAGAGAAAATAAGGAATACTGTGAAAAAACCAAGTTTAAAGGTACCTAGCCACAAACCCAGCCCTACAGAATATACTACAAGGAAAACTCCAACCCAAAGAGACTAACTACATTCAGGAAAACACAGGAAACTAATAACTCCACAGCCACAAAACCAAAAGAAAGGAAGCATGCACACACACACTACCACCACCAACATCAAAATAGCAGAAATAAACAATCACTGGTCATTACTATCTCTCAACATCAATGGCCTCAACTCCCTAATAAAAAGACACAGGCTAACAGAATGGGTGCGTAAACAGGAGCCATCATTCTGTTGTATCAAGTAACACACCTCAGCAATAATGATAGACATTACTTCAGAATAAAGGGCTGGAAAAAATGTTTTCCAAGCAAACAGACACAAGAAGCAAGCTGGAGTAGCTATTCTAATATGCAATAAAATACACTTTCAATCAAAATTAATCAAAAGAGATGGGGAAGGGTATGTCACACTCATCAAAGGAAAAATCAACCAAGAGGGCATCTCAATTCTGAACATATATGCCCCAAATGCAAGGATATCCACATTTATTTGTGAAAGAAACATTACTAAAGCTTAAATCACACACTAAATCTCACATGTTAATGGTAGGAGACTTCAATATACCTTTCTCACCAAGGATAGATCATCGAGACAGAAACTAAAGAGAAATACTGAAACTAACTGATGTTATAAGTGAATTTGACCTAACATATCTACAGAACATTCTTTTTTAATGTATTTATTTCTATATTAATCACAGGTTATATACTTTGTATCCCTGTCGTATCCCCCTCCCTCATTCCCTCCCACTCTCCCCAACCCTTCCTCATCTCCTTCCTCCCCACCTCCAAGTCCACTGATGGAGGAGGACCTCCTCCCCTTCCATCCAAGCCTACCTTTTCATGTCTCTTCAGGGCTGACTGCAGTGTCCTCTTCTGGAATTTAGCTAGGCCGTTCCTCTTGGGAGTCGGGGGCGGGGGGTGGAGAGTCGAAGAGCCAGCCATTGAGTTCATGAAAGAAATAGTCCCTGTTCCCTTTACTAGGGTATCCAGTTGGATACTGAGCTACCATGGGCCACATGGGCAGGGGTTCTAGGTTATATCGAGATATGGACCTTGGTTGGATAAACAGTCTTGACAAAGACCCCTGTGCTCTGTTCTATTTGGTCTATGTGGAGCTCTTGTCTTACTAACTTCCCCTATTTTCATATTATTCCCAGCCCTCTGCTGAAGGCTTGGTTGTGAGTCTTAATATCTGCTTTGATGCATTGCTATGTAGAGACTTTCAGAGGCCTGATTTTGTAGGTTCCTGTCCTGCTGCTTGTTTTCTCCTACATTCAATGTCCATCCCATTTGTCCATCTAAGTGAGCATTGATCATCCCAACCTGGGTCGTCCTCCTTTTTTATCTTGCCTAGGTGTATAGACTTCAGCATGACCTTCCTAAACTATAGGTCTATATAAGTGAGTATATACCATATGTTCCTTTCTGCTTTTGGGATACCTCACAAACAAAAACCCCAGAATCTCCAAAATGATCCTGTACAACAACAGATCATCTGGAGGTATCTCCATCTCTGACCTTAAGCTGTACTACAGAGCAATAGTAATAAAAACTGCATGGTATTGGCATAGAAACAGAATAGTGGATCAATGGAACCGAATAGAAGATCCAGAAATGAACCCACACTTGATTTTTAACAAAGAAGCCAAAACCATTCAATAGAAAAAAGACAGCATCTTCAACAAATGGTGCTGGTCCAACTGGATATCTGTATGCAGAAAAATGAAAATAGATCCATATTTATAACCTTGCACAAAGCTAAAGTCCAAGAGGATCAAAGACCTCAACATAAAACCAGACACACTAAACTGGTTAGAAGAAAAAGTGGGGAAGACCCTAGAACTCATTGATCCAGGTGAGTACTCCTGAATAGAACACCAACAGCACAGGCTCTAAGATCAACAATCAATAAATGGGACCTCATGAAACTGAAAAGCTTCTGTAGAGCAAAAGACACTGCCATCAAAACAAAACGACAGTCTACAGGCTGGGAAAGGATCTTTAGTAATCCTACATCTTACAGAGGGCTAACATCCAGTATATATAATGAACTCAAGAAGTTAAAAAGCAACAAATCAAGGAATCCAATTAAAAAATGGGGTATGGAGGTAAAAAGAGAACTCTCTGTAGAGGATTATAGAATGGCAGAAAAACACTTAAAGAAATGCTCAACTTCCTTAGCCATTAGGGAGATGCAAATCTACAGAACATTCTATCCAAACATGCAAAAAACAAAAAAAAAATGTACCTTCTTCTCAGCACCTCATGGAACTTTCTACAAAACTGACCACATCCTTGGACACAAAACAAGCATCAACAAATACAAGAATAACAGCTTGTGTTCTGTCAGTCCATTATGGATGAAAGCTAGACTTCAACAACAACAGAAACAATAGAATGCGTACAAACTCATGGGAACTAAACAACTTTCTACTTAATGAGCACTGGGTCAGGGAGAAAATAAAGAAATAAATCAAAGACTTTCTAGAATTCTATGAAAATGAAGGCACAACATACCCAAACTTATGGGACACAATGAAAGCAGTGCTAAGAGGAAAGTTCATAGAGCAAAGCGCCTTCATAAAGAAAGTGGAGAGAGCTCATACTAGCAACTTAACAGATCACCTGAAAGCTCTAGAAAAAAAGGAAGCAAACACACCCAAGAGGAGTTGACAGCATGAATAATCAAACTCAGGGCTGAAATCAATAACCCAGAAACAAAGAAAACAATACAGAGAATCAACAAAAACAAGCACTATTTTTTTGGTTTGGTTGAGCCCTAACACACACTTTTGATCCAAGAATTTTCTGTAAACATATGATTATGGTGTGATTCAGCCAGCCCTAACACATACCTTTAATACAAGAACTTTCAGTACACAGGATGAAATAAAATTAACCCTAGGTCAAGAGGCAGAGCAAGATACCAGCTGACAGAGATTAAAGAGTAGAAGGTCTTTGGATTGAGGGGCATTTAAGACAATATGTAGAAGCTTTAGCTCTCTAGCTCTTGAGCTTTGGCTCTCTGACTTTTAGGGCTTTTTGAGCTTTGGGCTAGCAAGCCTTTGGCCTTAGGTCTTTTGGGCCTTTTCTTCCTGGGCTGTCAGCTGAGCTAGTAAGCCTTTGGGCTTTTTCCATCGGGATGTGAACGAAGAAGGAAGGTCAGCTGGATGGTTTCTCTGCCTTTCTGAGCTAGCAGGTTTTCAACCCAGGGGGAAACAAAGGACTTTTTATCTAACAACAACAAACTATATACCATCAGATAAAAACTACATTCACAATGTCTAGTCCATATATAATGAGCAAACTTGAAGAAAGTATTCTACTATCTATCCTATCTTAGTGAGTCAAAAGTTCTATACTTAAATCACTTTGTATCAAAACTTCCAATACCAATAAGAAACCATCCTTTTAGGCATAAAACATCTTCTTAAATCCATAAAAAAACTTAAGCTTAATTGTAAGATTATTTAGTCTTCGACCCCATCAGTGACCTGAGAATGATAAATATTATCTGAGTAAACAGGAAGTGCAGAGCAAGCAGCTTCCAAAACTATAGAAATGACAGAGTCACCTGGCTGCCTGAACAGTCACCCAAGCTATCTCTATAATGTTGGAGCATCATCTTCAGCCTTCTGGCTCAGAAGATGTGCCAGACAGACTTTTCTGTAAAGCAAGTATTGTGATAGACTTGCCAACTTTGTTCTTGCAAAGTTTGGCAGTAGAGTTTCCTGCATCCAGTTTGTCTAGTATTTTGTCTGAAGTAGAAGCAAGAGTATTTTCTAGCCCAGTGGCTAGCTGGCCACATATGATCTCATCTCCAAAAGGAGAATTTTTTTGATGCTCATTATCTTCTTCAAATTCGAAAGAATGTGCTGCCAGGAGCTGATCTGACTCATTGTAAAAAAAATTCTCAAATTAATAAAACACCTTTAAATTTCATATTCTATAGATATCTGAGGTTTTTGAAAACTGTCTATTTATCTATCTCTAGTATATCTTAATTACGAGTTTCTAGCTGATACTGACTGATTAACTTAGAAAACACCCATGATTAACTAAACTATCACCTAACAAAAACACAAGTTTGGTAGACTATTATGCATTTCTTAGTTATCCTAAACAGTTTGCGATAGTAGCTTTTAACAGGACTAGAACTGCACACTGAATTTTTAAATATTTTATTATTATCATTTATTACAATTTATTCAATTTGTATCCCAGGTGTGTCCCCCTCCCTCATCTCCTCCCAATCCCACCCTCCATCCCTCTCTTCTCCCCCTATGCATCTCCCCTACTCCACTGATAAGTGAGGTCTTCCTCCCTTTCTAGTTCACCCTAGGCTATCAGGCCTCATCAGAAGTGGATGCATTGTCTTCCTCTGTGGCCTGGCAAAGATTCAGCCCCACCTGGGGGAGGTGATCAGAGAGCCTGTCACTGAGAAAGCCCCTGCTCCCCTTATTAGGGAACCCACTTGGAGACTGAGTCTATGGGCTACATCTGAGCTGGGGTTTTAGGACCTGTCCATGAATCCATGAATTGTCCTTTGTTGGGGCATCATTCTCTTCAGGGCCTCCATAGCTCAGTTTTTTTTTAAAATTTTTTTATTATCTATCTATCTATCTATCTATCTATCTATCTATCTATCTATCTATCTATCTATCTATCTATTTATTTATTTATTTTGCTCTGTTGGTCTCCTTTTGGAGCACCTGTCCCTTCCAGGTCTTTCTATATCCCCCTTCTTTCAAAAGATTACCTGCACTCTGGCCACAGTTTGGCTATGAGTCTCAGCTTCTGCTTTGATAATGTGATCAGTAGAATCTTTCAGAGACCATCTGTAGTAGGCTCCTGTTTTATTTCCTGTCTTATCCTGCTTCCAATGTCTATCACATTTGTCCTTCTGAATGAGGATTGAGCATCTTCTCTATGGTCTACACATTGAATTTTTAATAATTACATATGTACTATTCTTTAAAGAGGTGACTTCTTCCTTTCCAATTTGTATTCCCTTCATCTTCTTCAATTGTCTTATTGCTCTAGCAAGGACTTCACAATCTATAATGAAGAGATATGGAGAGAGTGGGCAGCCTTGCCTTGTCCCTGATTTCAGTGGGAGTGATTTAAGTTTCTCTCTATTTAGTTTGATGTTGACTATAGGTTTGCTGTATATTGCCTTTGGTATGTTCAGGTATGTGCCTTGCATCCCTGATTTCTCCAAGACTTTAAACATGAATGGATGTTGGAGTGTGTCAAGTGCTTTTTCAACATCTAAGGACATGACCATGTGATATTTCTCCTTCAGTTTGTTTATGTGGTGGATCACATCGATGGATTTCTGTATTTTGAATCACCCCTGTGTGCCTGGGATGAAGCCTACTTGGTCGTATTGGATGATATCTTTGATGTGTTGATGTATTCGGTTTGCAAGTATTTTGTTGAATATTTTTGCATCGATGTTCATAAGGGAGATTGGCCTGAAATTCTCTTTCTTTGTTGGGTCTTTGTGAGGTTTAGGTTCTAAGGTGATTGTGGCTTCATAAAAGAAGTTTTGTAATTTTCCTTCTGTTTCAATTTTGTGGAATAGTTTGAAGAGCATTAGTGTTAGCTCTTCTTTGAAAGTCTGGTAGAATTCTATGCTGAAACCATCTGGCCCTGTGCTTTTTGTGCATGGGAGATTTTGGATGATGGCTTCTATTTCCTTAGGGGATATAGGACTATTTAATTGATTTATCTGGTTTTGATTCAGCTTTGGCAAGTGGAATCAATCAAGAAAATTGTCCATTTCATTTAGATTTTCCAATTTTGTAGCATATACTCTTTTGAAGTAAGTCCTAATTATTGTTTGGATTTCTTCAGTGTCTGTTGTTATGTCCCTCTTTTCATTTCTAATTTTGTTGATTTGGATAGTGTCGCTCTGCCTTTTAGTCAGTTTGACTAAGGGTTTGTCTATCTTGTTGATTTTCTCAAAGAACCAGCGCTTGGTTTCATTGATTCTTTGAATTGTTTTATTTGTTTCTAATTTATTGATTTCAGCCCCAAGTTTGAATATTTCCATCGTCTACTTCTCTTTGGTGTGTCTGCTTCTTTTTTTTCCTAATGCTTTTAGGTGAGCCATTAACTTGCTTGAAAGATATGTTTTGAATTTCTTCTTGAAGGCACTTAGAGCTATGAACTTTCCTCTTAACACTACTTTCATTGTGTCCTATAAGTTTGAGTATGTTGTGTCTTCATTTTCATTGAATTCTAGGAAGTCCTTAATTTCTTTCTTTATTTCTTCCCTGACCTAGCTGTCCTTTAGTAGCAAGTTTTTGTTATTTCTGTTGTTGAGGTCCAGCTTTAGTCCACGGTGATCAGATAGGACACAAGGGATTATTTCAATCTTCTTGTATCTGTTGAGACTTGCATTGTGATCAAGTATATGGTCTATTTTGGAGAAGGTTCTATGAGGTGCTTAAAAGAAGGTAAATTCTTTTGTGTTTGGGTGAAAGGTTCTGTAGATGTCTGTTAGGTCCATTTGATTCGTGACCTCTGTTAGAGTTATTGTATCTTTCTTTAATTTTTGTTTTGTTGATCTATACTTTGTTGAGAGTGGTGTGATGAAGTCTCCCACTATTAATGTGTGGAGAATCTATGTGTGGTTTAAGTTTTACTAATGTTTCTTTTACAAATGTGGGTGCCCTTGAATTCGGTACATAGATGTTTAGGATTGTGGTATCTTCCTGGTGGAATTTTTCCTTGATGAGTATGAAGTGTCCTTCTCTATGTCTTTTGATTAATTTTGGTTGAAAGTCTCTTTTATTAGATATTAAAATAGCTACTCCTGCTTGCTTCTTGGGTCCATTTGCTTGGAGAATCATCTTCCAGCCCTTTACTCTCAGGCAATAACTATCTTTGTGACTTAGGTGTGTTTTCTTTTATGCAACAGATTGTTGGGTCTTGTTTACACATCCATTCTGTTATTCTGTGTCTTTTAATTGGAGAATTGAGTCTATTGATGTTGAGAGAGATTAATGACCAGTGACTCTAAGATCCTTTGATTCTGCTGTTGGCTATGATAGTGTGTTTGTGTGCTTGGCTACTTTTTGTTTTGCTGTAGTGAGGTTATTTATTTCTTGTGTTTTCTTGAAAGTTCTTCGTTTTCTTGGGTTGTATTTTTCCTTCTAGTATAGTCTGTATTGCTGGATTTGTGTGCAGGTATTGTTGAAATTTGTTTTTGTCGTTAAACATCTTGTTTTCTCTGTGAGAGTTTTGCTGGGTATAGTAGCCTAGGCTGACATCTTTGTTCTCTACGGGTCTGCATGATATCTGTCCAGGCTCTTCTGGTTTTCATAGTATCTATTGAGAAATCAGGTGTGATTCTGATGGGTTTGCCATTATATGTTACTTGTCCTTTTTCCCTTGCAGCTTTTAGTATTTTTTGTTGTTGTTCTGTAAACTTACTGTTTTGATTATTATGTGGCGGGAGGATTTTCTTTTCTGGTCTAATTTATTAGGTGTTCTGTGGGCCTCTTGTATTCTTATAGGCCTCTCCTTTAAGTTCAGAAAATTTTCTTCTAAGATTTTGTTGAAAATATTTTTGGGGCCTTGGAGGAGGGAATCTTCTTTTTCCTTTATTCCTATTATTCTTAGGTTTTGTCTTTTTATGTTGTCTTGGATTTCTTGGATGGTTTGTGTCAGGAATTATTAGATTTATTGTTTTCTTTGATGGATACATCAATTTCTTCCATTGTATCTTCCACATCTGATATTCTTTCTTCCATCTCTTGTAGCCTGCTGGTTATGCTTACCTTTGTAGTTCCTGTTTTCTTTCCTAGGTTCTCTCTCTCCCTGATTTCCTCTTTGTGTTTTCTCTAATTTTTCCAAATCTATCTTCATATCTTGAACCGTTTTGTTGATCTCCTTCACCTGTGTGATTCTATTTTCCTGTTTTCCTTCAATTCCTTCCCGTTTGTTTGAACATTCCATTGTTTCTTTTATTCTTTCAGTGATTTAATCATTTCCTCTCTGAAAGCCACCAAGTGTTTGGGTGCATTTTCCTGTATTTCTTTACGTATGGCCATAATCTGTTTTACTATAGCTCCCTCTAACTCTTTATGCATTTTAGTTGCTTCCTCCAATAACCTCGTCATAAGCATAGATGTAAGGTCATCTTCTGAATTTCACTTATATTAGGGTGTCCTGGGCCACTTGCTCCTTGGTAACTGTATTGTTGGGATGCCATATTGCTTTGCCTTTTGTTGGTTGTGTTTTTATGCTGGCCTTTACCCATCTGGCTATCTCAGGAGTTGTCTGTTAATTTCTGGTGCCTGCTGTGTCTTGGGGTGGGGGGAATCCCCTAAGCAGGGTTCTGAATTAGATCTCCTCAGCTTTTTGGTTATGCTCAACTGAATGGTGGTGCTTCTCAGGAATTGTAACAGTTCACCTCAGGCATATGGACCTATGTGGTAACTGTGGTGTTCAGGAAAGTTCTCCTCTCATCAGAGAAGTCCTGGAGATGGCTGCCCTGCTGCAGGGTTTTTTGCTCTGAGTTTAGTGAGCTGCAGCTCCTGTTCTTAAGGTGTATTTTGGGGGGTGCAGCCCTCTTGAAGAACCAGAGAATCCCACAGTTTTGTCAATTTCGTTAGGGATAACCAGTTGTAACTTGGACCAGTAATTGAGGGCTTCTCTGATGATTCTCAAGCTTTTGTATGTCTGAGGTTGCAGATGCATGCCCCTGTGCCCTAGAAGTAATCAATGGCAGGTGAGCAGGGTACCCATGCCTCTTGTAGAAGGCTAGAGCCTAGAGCCTGCATGAACCCAGAATGTTTTCTGGAGCTGGGTTTCCTGAGTGATGGACTTGATGATTCCTGTGCTGTGAGATTTCCTCCTGGCAGGGACACCCAGACTGTGTTTTGGGGACCGCAATTCTTTCTGGGATGGCAAGTAGAACCCACAGGCACAGGCGCACGAGTGCCTCCACCTTGCTGGCAATTAGGTGCCTGGACATCTGCTGAAACTGTAACTTTTCCCAAGAACTTTTTGGGGGGTTGTTGGTTGAGTGCTCTGAGGTCAAACCTGCTGTTTCCCCTCTGTGGGTCACCTGACAGAGAGACTCAGTCTCTGGTGCCTTGGGGCCCACAGTTCTATTCGGGGCAGTTAGTCAGGCTCACAGGCAGGACTCTGCATCCCCAGCTTTGGGCTGGCACCTGAGCATCTGCTGGACCCGGGTCTTTTTCCAGGGATTGTCTGGGTGACCTAAGGTTGGATCACGTTCATTTCCTGCACTGTGGGCTTTTCTCTCGACTGGAAATCGCAGTCTCTCGTGTTGTGGGGCCTGCAGTTCAGTCAGGGACAGTGATCAGAGCATGGGGGCATGTGGCTCTGGGCTGGTGACCAAGTGCCTGGTAGAACTGGGACCTCTTTCTCGATTTAGCTGGGAGAATTGAAGCTGATTGAATCCCACAGCGTGGGGTGTTCTCTCAACTGGGAACACAGGTCGCTGGTGTTTTAAGACCGAGAGTTCTGTCTGCTGGTCATTGTGCAGATCCTGCTGTGCTGCTGGTCAGAAAGAGTTTCCTCCATGGGGCGGCCATCTTGGACCTCCCCCCACTTTATTTTTGTCTAAATAAAAAGAAAAGATACAGTAAAGTTATTTACCAAAATTACCCCCTTTTTTTTTTTTTTTTTTT
>JAQQSO010003912.1:0-13193 GCA_028658305.1 Pachyuromys duprasi | reverse complement strand
AGGTTTCATCTTTTGATGGCATCCTTAATTTCTTGGATGTTTTGTGCTTGGGATATTTCCGTTTTTTTATTTTCCTTGAGTGAGGATCCTCAGCTCCCGAGATTCTCTCTTCCATCTCTTTTATTCTATTGTTGATGATTACCTTTGTGGTTCCTGATCTTTTCTCTAAGTTTTCCAGTTCCAGGTTCTTCTCCCTTTGTGTCTTCTTTATAGATTCTAATTCCGTTTTCATGCTTTGCACCGTTTCCTTCAACTGATTGACTGTGTCTCCTATTTTGGATGTTTCCTCTGTGTTTATCTTTGATTGTTCCTGTATGCGGGCAGTTAATTTCTTCTCCATTTCGTTGAGGGCCTTGTTCATTTCCTCTTTTTGTCTCTCCTCTTGTTCCTCCAATATCTGCATAATCAAAGCTTTAATATAATTTTCCTGTGTCTCCGCTGAATTAAAATCTCCACTGCTTTTTGGTGTTCCTGGTGGGGCCATGGTGTCCTAATTTTTGTTGGGTGAGTTCTTTCGTCGATTTCTGGGCATTTGTTTATATATAATCAAGGAGCTGTTTGTGCTTTAAGGCTGTACTTCAGTCTGAATCTGTCAATCTCTTGTGTCAAGAGTTTTCTTCAAGAAGATCAGGGATTTCCGGTGGTTTGTTGGTGTGTGTTGGGTCTCAGTTGAACTCTGTTGTGGGCTTTGTGTGCCAGGCTTCGTGCTCTGTGCTAGAAGCTGTGAGCACTGCAGGCTGGTCACCCCTCTGGTCTGGAGTCTTTACTCCTCACTCTGTGCTAGAGTCTGAATGTCCAGTTTTGAGATGTCAGCTGGGGGCTGTTCCCTCTGCCCTGGGCTTGTTGCTAAGGGCTCTCCCCTGGAATGGAGATTTGGTGCCTCCTTCTGGGCCAGGAGCTGTGCACCATGGTCTGAGATGATATTTGGGGCACACACAGTGGGTTTGGGTTGGTGTGCATCCGCTGTATGCAGGTCTTTCTGAAATGGTGCCCGAGGCCTTCTCTGCCTGGCCCATGGACAGACACCCGAACTGAGGATTTTGCTGGGGGATGTGTGCGTGCAGTCTGGTCAAGATGGTTCCTGGATCCTCTCAGTCTGTGGTGGTTCTGGTGATCAGTGAGCGCCCGCCGCACACCAGTGGGTTGAGGCAGAACTCGGGTTCCTCCCAGACCCGCAGGTGGACTCACACACTGACTGAGTTTTTGCTGGTGGAAGCGTTCGGTGCGTGTCTGCAGTGTGCAGACTGGTCAAAATGGTCCCCCAATCCACTCAGTCTGGGGTGGTTCCCATGATAGGTGTGAGCCTGCAGCACACCCACGGGTTGAAGCAGAACCCGGGTGCAGTGTGTGCTCGCAGTGTGCAGTTCAGTGAAAACAATACTTGTTGCTCCTGAGACTGCCTGCGAGACTGTGTGATCCAGTCTATTATGGCGGGTGGGGGCGCCCAGCGTGGCTGCTTGTTCAGATCAGAGCTGTGCTCAGCTGATCACCGGAAGATTTTCCCAGCTAATAACTGGGTGTCCCTAGTGTTTTCCCACTTGATTTTCTCAAGGTAGGAGTTCCGCTCACCTGGCAATCACAAATGCTGGCGTTTTAGGTCCCAGAGTTCAGTCTCCTGGTCGCTGTGTTGTTTCTGCTCTCCTACTCCTCAGACACAGTGTTCTCTCGTGGCAGCCATCTTGGATCCCTATATTCGCTGTTTCTGATATTAACTCAGTGGCTTGCTCCTTGGTCACTTCCGCTTGGGGATACAATCTTTCCAAGACACACAGGAAGATGATTCAGCCAGTCCTGATGAGACCTGTTAGCCTAGGGTCAGATAGAAGGGGTAGAGGTCTGCCATTATCAGTGGACTTGGAGAGGGGCAAAGGAGGAGAAGAAAGAGGCTTGGGTGAGACTGGAGGAGTTGAGGTAGGGGCTACAGCAGGGATACAAAGTGAATAAACTGTAATAAATAAAAAATAAAAACAAAAAGTACAAATATTTGCATTCTACATGTGTTTACTGCATGTTATTTTGTGTTTAAGCTTAATTTGAGGTTTTTCTAGGACAGTAAAATACAATATTTATTCAGTCTCTTAATGAGTATTCTATACTATACTCAGCACTATTTAAAAGTCTGATCTTTATGTCCTCTGCATATATGCTTCAGCTTTCAGTTTAGCACGTTTATGGGACTTCTGAAAGTATAAAAAACTAGGTTTCTGATTTCTGTACCTTCTGTTGGAGCTCTTTTCTTTTTCTGTTGTCTTTTCTTGTCCAACTTTTGTATGATGATTTTAGATTTTACTTTGTATATTTTGTTTTTTTGTTCTCTCCTAGAAACTTGTTCTTTTCTAACTAGAGAGAGAGAGAAGAAGGAGTGAAGGTAGTGGAAATTGTATTCAGATTATATTGTATGGGAATAAAATCTGTTTAACAAAAATAAATTAATAGAAATAAAAATGTGATCTTCCTAATTCATATAAGTAGTTAAACATTATTGCCTTTTCCTCTGCAAAATAGAACAGAATTCACTTATCTAATCATGTTTTGGTTAATATTTAATTTGATTTATGGCATTGAAATACTGTAAAATTTCCAGGAGGATATATGAACATATATCTTGATGTAATTTCGAACAATTTCTTAGGTATGTATTGCTAGATCAAAGAAATTGACAATACAAATTGTATCCCTATGTCTGTTTATATTTTTATCAGTTCTATATGAGAGTATTTCCCATGCAAGCACTATATAGTATATATCTGCTTTTTTTGATGTTGAATTTCTCAAAGAAATTGATATTCGCTATCTGATCAAAAACATTATATATCACAATTTATTTGACTATTGGTTTTAAGTTCAGGCATTTTCTTCAAAATATTTTGAATGCTTTTTAGTAAATATTTTCCTGATATTTTATTTTTACTGATGCACATGTTTTTAATTGGCATATTCATTTCATTATACCTTTTTTCTACTGATTATTCCACATTCTTTTGTATATCATGTCTTTTCATTGTATTGTTCTAAATAGGAAATCTTTATTCAATTTGTTTAGCTTCATCTAATTTTCTGGTTAATCTCTTGTGTTTCTTCTTACAGATGAAGTTAAGAATCATTTTGACCATTTCATAAATGCTTAAATGTTTTACTTTGTTGTTGAAAAGATCACATTGCCCCAAATATACATTATTCCAGTGAGCATCAACATGATTATAATATTGAATCTTTTTAATTCATTTGTTTTCTTTCTACAAATTAAGAGATGAAAATTAATGTTCATAGTTTACATTAAAATAATTGAAATGAGGCTTGGCTAGGGACTGATTGTCAGTGAATTTGGTTTGAATATTTGTAAAGAGTTGTGAGAGATAATGGAGTGTGGGTGGAAGTACAGCTGCATAATAACTTAGGAGAAAAACATGAAATTAAAATTCATTAAAGTTTGGAGCACCCAGGTGTCCATAGACCACACAGATTTTTTAAATCAATATTAAATTGAACTCAAAAACAAATAAAATCTTGTACTCCTATCATGAACAGAAGGTTATTGAGTTACATGATGTGTTCTTTTAAACATGTTTGAAACTTGTTAGGGAATAAACTGGATGATTTATTTTTTTTACTTTGAAATTTATGCTTAATTTTCAAAAGTAATTTTCCCTAGAGTTAATGGTCCACTTTTCCAGAACTAGTTCATTTTCAAGTAAGGAAGTTACTAATTCATTTGGGCAGCCATGAGGAAAACTAATTGAGTGATTTCTGAGTGTGACGTTAAAAAATTAAAGACATAGTATACAGAATGGTTATTGTTCAGGAGCATACCCAGATAAAAGCATTTAAACAACTAATTTAATGGCATCTAGAAATATTAACTTGCTCAGTTTCCATCAATAAAAGCCTTGCTGTTTTTCAAACAAGCATAAGAATACCTCTTTTTGGTCAAGGCCATATATTTTCAGAGATATCTTTCTTATTTGAATTTATCATATCCAGGCTCCAAATATAAAATATAAATTTCTATATACCTTACCTTCACAAGTATCATTTTCTTACAAAAAGAGCAGAGAAAGAAATTCTTACATAATCATTGTTTTCATTTTAAGACCAAATATCAGACAGAAGTCTCCAAATTTTACCCTAAACTGATTCCTCAGTACATTTATTTCAGTTAGCTTTAGCCCATGAGTAATAATCCACTATGGTCTGTGAAAATTGGTGGTAAGGCCTTCTTAGCCTATTATATGGAGATTTTGAAGGGAATGAAAGAAGAAAATAAGCTGCATTTGAAAACTGCTATAGAGAAAGAATGGAAGACTCCAAAGGGATCAACAAAAAAGGCAAATTTTATGATGAATGTTTGAAATGAAAATGGATGAGCATCCAGGCAGTCCTGATGGGACCTGTTTGGCTACTGTCAGAGACTAGGGAAGAAGGACCTCTCCTATTAGTGGAATAAGGAAGAGGGATAGGTGAAGAAGAGAGAGGGTGGAACCAGGAGGAAATGATGGAGATGGCTGGAGCCGGGATACAAATTGAATAAATTTTAAATAATAATAATAACTATAATAATAATAATCAACTGGTAATGGACATATAAAATCATTTTAATATAACTGAAAAAATTTCAATTTAAAGTTTTAAATATGAACATTGTGACTTTTATTACTAATTGAAAATACCTTAGCTGTAATAAAATATATTAGTCCAGTTTTATGTTCTTGGCAATTATGAAAAAAACAGTGTGAAAATAGGTTTAATGAATCAGTCTTTTCAATTTGAAATTTTTGCAAAACTCCTCAGGAACATACAGCATTAGGAAAAGAACAAACATTCCTCTGAGACAGAGGCATACCTTGAGATTGTTGTAAGCACATAAAATACCAAAAATCATAATGAACTAGGAGTACAGAAGATTTGCAGTATCTTGTGAGATAATATATAAAGACAATTAATTTATTCCTATACATGTATCAACAATTTTATTTTTAATTTTATTTTTATTGCTTATATTAGTTACAGTTTATTACCTTTGGATCCTCGCTGTAGCCCACTCCCTAATTCCCTCCCAATCACACCCTCCTGCCCTCATCTTCTCCCTGCCCCTTTCAAAGTCTACTGATAGGGAAGGTCCTTCTCCTGTTCCATCTAACCCTAGCTTATCAGGTATCCTCAGGAGTGGCTGTAAAGCCCTCCTCTGTGACCCAGCAAGCTTGTTCCTTCCTTTGGTGGGGGTGGGGAGGTCAAAGAGCCAGCCATTGAGTAAATGTCAGAAATTTTCCCAGTTCCCCTTACTAGGGTATCTACTTGGATACTGAGCTACCATTGGCTACATCCAAACAGGGTTTCTAGGTTATATACATACATTGTCCTTAGTTGGAGATACAGTCTCACAAAAGATCCCTGTGCCCTGATATATTTGGTCCTTGTGGAGCTCCTGCCTTCTCCAGTCATACTAACTCCCCCCTTCTTTCATATGATTCAATGCACTCTGCCAAAGGTTTGGTAAAGACTCTCAGTATCTGCTTTGACATACTCCTAGGTAGAGTCGTTCAGAGGCCCTCTGTGGTAGGCTCCTGTCCTGTTACTTGTTTTCTCTTACATCCAATGTCCATCTAATTTTTCTTTCTAAGTGAGGACTGATCATACCCTGGGTCCACTTTCTTGTTTATCTTCTTTAGGTGTACAGATTTCAGTATGTTTATCCTCTCTTACAGGTCAAGCAGCCACTTATAAGTGATTATATACCATGCTTGTCTTTCTCCTTCTGGGATACCTCACTCAGGTTGATCTTTTCTAGTTCCCACCATTTGCCTGCAAATTTCATGATTTCCTTGTTTTTAATTGCTGAGTAGTATTCAATTGTGTACAAATACCACAATTTCTGTATCCATTCCTCAACTGAGGGACATCTGGTTCTTTCCCAGGTTTGGGCTATTGCGAATAAAGCTGCTACAAACACAGTTGAGCAAATGTCCTTGTTGTGTACTTGAGCATCTTTTGTATTTTTGCCTAGGAGTGGTAAAGCTGGATCTTGAGGAAGCAGTATTCCTAAATGTCTGAGAAAGCGCCAGATTGATTTCCAAAGTGGTTGTACAAGTTTACATTCCTACCAGCAATGGAGGACGGTTCCCCTTTTTCCAAAACCTCTCCAGCAGGTGTTGTCACTTGAGTTTTTGCTCTTAGCCATTCCTATGGGTGTAAGGTGAAATCTCAGGGTCATTTTGATTTGCATCTCTCTGATGCCTAAGGATGTTGACATCTGTTTAAGTGTTTCTCCGTCTTTCTATATTCCTCTACAGAAATTCTCTTTTTATCTCTGTACCCCATTTTTTTAAATTGGATTGATTAATTTATTGATTTTTAATTTCTATAATTCTTTACATATTCTGGATATCACCCCTCTGTCAGATATAGGGTTGGTGAAGATCCTTTCCCAGTCTGTAGGCTGTAGTTTTGTTCTGACAACAGTATCTTTCCTTTACAGAAGCTTTTCAGTTTCATGAGGTCCCCTTTATTGATTGTTTCTTTTAGAGCCTGTGCTGTTGGTGCTCTGTTCAGGAAGTTGTGTCCTGTGCCAATGAATTCTAGGCTCTTCCCCACTTTTTCTTCTAACAGATTTATCGTATCTGCTTTTATGTTGAGGTATTTAATCCACTTGGACTTTAGTTTTGCGCAGGGCGATAAATATAGATCTATTTTCATTTTTGTGCTTGTGGACATCCAGTTGGACCAGCACCATTTGTTAAAGATGCTGTCTTTTTTACAGTGAATGTTTTGGGCTTCTTTGTCAAAAATCAATTATGCATAAGTAAGTGGGTTTATTTCTCAGTCTTCTGTTGGGTTTCATTGACCCTCCGTTCTGTCTCTATGCCAATACCATGCAGTTTTTATTAATATTGCTTTGTAGTAGAGCCTGAGATCAAGGATGGAGGTACCTCCAGATGATCTGTTGTTGTACAGGATGATTTTGGAAATTCGGGATTTTTTTTGTTTCTCCATATGAAGTTGAAAATTTTCTTTCAAGGTCTGTGAAGAATTGTGTTGGTATTTTGATGGGAATTGCATTGAATCTGTAGATTGCTTTTGGCAATATGGTCATTTTCACTGTTAATCCTACAGATCCATGACCACAGGAGATCTTTCCATCATCTGTTATCTTCTTCAATTTCTTTCTTCAGAGACTTGAATTTTTTTCCAACAGGTCTTTCACTTGCTTGGTTAGAGTCACCCCAAGGTACTTTATGTTATTAGTGGCTATTGTGATGGGTGATGTTTCCCTGATTTCTTTCTAGGCCCTTTTGTCTTTGGTATACAGGAGGGCTTCTGATTTTTTTTTTTGAGTTGATTTTGTATCCAGCCACATTGCTGAAGGTGTTTTTCAGCTGAAGGATTTCTCTGGTTACATTTTTGGGGTCACTCAAGTATACTATCATATCATTTGTTAATAGTGAAACTTTGACTTCTTCTTTTCAAATTTGCATCCCCTTGATTTCCTTTATTTGTCTTATTGTTCTAATTAGGACTTCAAGTTCTATGTTGAAAATATATGGAGAGAGTGGGCAGCCTTGCCTTGTCTCTGATATCAGTGGGATTGATTTAACTTTCATTCCATTGAGTTTGATGTTTGTTATCGGCTTGCTATATTTTGCCTTTACCATGTTTAGGTAAGTGCCTTGTATCCCTGATCTCTCCAAGACTTTAAACTTGAATGGGTGCTGGAGTTTGTCCTATGCTTTTTCAGCACCTAAGGAGATGGTCATGTGTTTTTTTTTTCTCCTTCAGTTTGTTTATCTGATGGATTACATTGATGGATTTTCTTATGTTGAACCACCCTTGCATGCCTGGGATGAAGCCAACGTGGTCATAGTGTTTTATGTGTACAATTTTATTTTTGTAATGTGTTTGAATGAAACATCTCTTTGCTCTACTATTAGTTTTATCTCTTTTAAGTGATTGCTTTAAAATTTATAGCTCCTTTCTCTGTAATTCTTTCTGCTTTCTAGCGTTCTGTTCAATACCTGGTCCAATAGATCTGCTCATGCAGAATTTGTGGAACATCTTGCATTTTATTTTAAGAGTTACTTCATTAATTGTCAGTAACAATGTGATTAGGCACAATATAAAGTCTTTTCAAATTGATAAAATTCATGTAATATTTTCTCAGTGGTAGAAATATAGTTATATTTCTTTTGTAGAGTTTGTATTCTTATGGCTACTAAAATACTTAATCTGTAATGAACTTGGTTTTATGGAAGGAAAACTTACTCTTTTTCAATTGCATCTTATGGTAGATATTTACTGTAGTAGGATATTCATATTATTTTCAAATTCATATTCACTACAACTATATCAATATAACTGTCAAGTGATATGTTTCTACAGATTTTCAAGGAAATTGGAGTTCCCATGTTCAATATATGGTAGAAATCTGGAAAGTTAGCATAGCCTTGAGGCAAAGCAATTAATGTATTATTCTCTCCTTTTCATATGAAGTTGAACTCTTTTGATATGTCCTACTTAGGAAAAAGATGAATGTATGCTACAAGATGATAGGCTGAAAAAATTCCTGAATCCATATAGATATGCTCTATTAAAGTTATTATATCTGATGTATCATCTTCAGCTAAACCTAGGACTTACTAAAATTTATGGTAATCCATTTTCAGTTTTTAAGATCCATCTGTTATTTCCCAGCCAGGCAAATGAACTGAATGGGACCAAGACAGTGAATTCCATCTCTGAATCTCACAGGCATTTGACAGTAATTTCAAACTCTTCAATTAATTTAATTGTGAACTACTTATTATATACAGTATTGGAAGGACTGGTATGAGAGTTATTTCAGCATTGTCTACCTTCTCTTTTATATTATAATTTCATTATCCCAAAGAAATACTGTGATAAATAAATACTGTTTTATTGTCAAATTATATTTTAAAGACATATAAGCAAGTAGAAGATTACATTACTCTAAAAATGGTTTGAAAATCTACAGTTAATCGCTTTTGAAAATTTCTGAGTATTATCTCTTCAACAGGAGCAGAATAGGTGTGTTATATATTCTTGGTACAGTAGTACATGAATGAGTTGCTCTTTTAATCAGTATGTTCTAGATCTATGATCTGTATTGGATCTTGAAACTGAGTGAAAGCCAGAAATTTTTCATTTAAAATGTTCTCAGTTCTCTCTATGTCTCTCTCTTTCTCTTTTTTATGTTAGTGTCCTCTTTTTCTACACCTTCCTCCTTCTTTCTTCTCCTTCCTCATCATTTTCTATAAATTGAAACAACCTATTAAACTTCTCGTCTATTTACTTCTGTAAACTCAATGGCTATGGTTTCAGTCACCTTAATTTGTACTAAAGTCTTACATTATATGTACCTTACTGCTAGGGTTACTTGCCTTCTGTTTTGCATGTATTCTATCATCACTATGGAGACTTTGAATCTCACATCTATGGTTGTATATTCCAGTACTTAATGTGGTTTCTATTAAGTAATCACTATGTTCAAAGATACTAAAGGTCTCTTGAATAAATATTTTCCACATTTACCTTTGATAAGTTTATTTTCTCTTTCCTTTTCTTCATAAAATGGTATGAGAAATCCACATGACAGATTATTTTAAGATTTAAAAATCGTTAAGATTTAGTATCTGTACTCTACACTATGCTTAGGAAATTTTGACACCTTCAATTATTTTCTTCATGTCAAGTCCAACTTTTAAAGATCTACTAGCTTATAAAACATTTCTAACTGTTTTCAAGTGCTATTGACAAAACCTTCAATCCCAAATTATGATCACATGCCTGAAAAAGGTTCCAAACAAATAAATTTCAAACTCCCCAGCTTCACATTCTTCTCATTTTGGTCCATCATCAAAGCTCTCTTTGCCATGGGTCTTTTGCTTTCCCTTAGTACCTAAAGTTGATACCTGTCATTATCTGTAAGCTATTTTTCCTATGGCTGAATATGGTTACTGGAATGAAGACAACTAAGAATAAAAAGGAGGGGATGTTTGGCAGACATTAAGCCTCTTCTTCCTAGATACTGTATCAAATGAGTTCATTATTCTACAGATAAGTGTAAATTGCTCTCAACTGACAAAATTGGTAAGCTCAAGAAAACCTAAATAAATTATGTATGAGCCATCAAGCTTTGCACACTCTGTTGTTAATATCTCAACCATTCTTATAACTCTCCAGCAAACTCCTTATTTTAACACAGAAGAAAAATTGAGACTCTATTAACACTATCTCCATAAGTACCTACAGTGTTATAATTTAGATGAAAGCCAAATATTTTTCCCTTTTTTGTTTATTTTGTGTTTGGTGATGGGGAAGCTTTTATGTGCTACAGCACAAATATGAAATTCAGAAGACAATTTGGTAAAGTTGAATTACTCCTTCAACTGTATTTATCTTGGTGTACAAGGATAAGTATTTACAAGTGGACATGAAGTTTCATGTTATATCTTTTGTAGGTGTCATATGAATTTCACAAAATTTATTGAATTCAGAGTTGGCCATATTAACATAGTCATCATGTTTTAGAATGCTTTCAAATCTTTTGACACAAGCGAAGACATTACACAGTTTTTTAAATTACCATTTCCTCACACCATTTATGTGCTGTTTGTGCTTCAATTTTTAATGACTTATCTTATAATTGTACTATACAGTAGACAGCCATAAGTGGAAGGGTTAAAATTTTATCAGAGACTACTTGATAGGTGTGATGTATGCTCCATATAATAGAAGGTTTTTATATTGCTGTCTCCTCAGATAATAATACATCTTAAACTGTGCATCTTAGAGACAACTGTGATATCAATATCAATGCTCTTAGCCTGTTCCCCAGGGGGAAAACATGTTAAGTAAAGACATGTGTGCTACTCTATTAAGAAATTCATTTCCAGATAGTATGAATGAGAGATGGAAGAATCAAGACTGTAGAGGATAGGAAGAGAGATGGCAGGACTCATTTATCAAATTTGTTGTCATTGCGTGTGAAAGATTTTTCTATATTCCATGGTCTTCTAAAAAGACTTATGGAATGTATGTCAGATAGGATTTTATGAAAAGAAAAGAAGGATAGAATTTGCCCTCTGCCCACTGTCTCTTGAATATCAAGTACAGACCATAAGTGGTGTCAACTCTTTAACATATTTATGTGAGGCACACTGTATATGACAGAAAGTATAGACATAAAGAAACAATCTTGTATAATCACATTTATTGGATATTCCCCTGAGTCTAAAAAAGGATGATTAGAATTACCCTAATTACTAGAGATGATGAACATTTTGTTTAACAATTTTTAGTCATTTTTTCTTCCTTTTAAAAGTGTGTTTCAGGTACCACATCAATTTTCCAAGTGTGTCATTTGTTTATTTGACTTTTTAAAATTTCTATGTTCTGAATATTAGCCAACCATCAGATGTATAGCTGGCAAAGACTATCTCCCATTCTGTGGAATTCCTTTTCACCTAAATGAGTGGTGTTTTTTTTTTTAGCTGTGTAGAAGCTTTTTAATTTTATGAACTCCCACTCATCAATTATTGGATTTATTTCTTAATTAAAATGAATCATATTCTGAAAGTCATTTTCCACACCTTTATCATATGTGTTACATCTTACATTTTCTTCTAGAAGCTTCAGTGTATCCATTTTCAAGTTTAGGTCATCGATCTATTGTCCGAGATGATAAATGTGGATTTGATTTAATTTTTCTGTATGTGGAGAACCAGTTTTCCTAATGTAATTTATTGAATATTACTTTTCATTCATCTCTAAAGAAAATTAAATCATGAAGTTAGCAAGTAAAAGGACAAAATCAGAAGAGAATATACTGGGCGATGTAACTCACATCCAGAACATGACGTGTATTTTCCCTGGAGGCTCTTAGCTCCAAATTTTTACTTCTGAGTACATAACCTGAAGTAACTGCAGAAACCCCGAATTTCAAACAAGACCATTGCCTGGACGAAGTTTGGAGAGCAACAGAGAGGAGGATAGCAGGCATACCTTTGATCATATCAGGAAAAGGTGAAAGACTATTTTTTTAGGGAGGGTGAGAGAGGTAAATATGGAAGAAAAAGTGGATATAATAAAAGGGACTAGCACAGCATCAGTGATCTCATAGGAGAAATGTGAAACAGGAGGGTTTCTTTAGAGAAGAGGTAGAAATGCATATGAAGGGGAAAGAGGATAATTATGAGTATGTCTGATAAAGCCATAAGAAATCATATTTTGAATTGTTTGCGTTAAAAATTATAGTAATGCTGTCTTTTTTTCCATTGAATGGTTTTGGCTTCTTTGTCAAAAATCAAGTTTCCATAGGTGTGTGGGTTCATTTCTGGGTCTTCTATTCAGTTCCATTGATCCACTATTCTGTTTCTATGTCAATACCATACAATTTTTATTACTATTGCTCTGTAGTACTGCTTGAGATCACGGATGGAGACAGCATCTTCAACAAATGGTGCTGGTCCAACTGGATATCTGTATGCAGAAAAATGAAAATAGATCCATATTTATCACCTTGTACAAAGCTAAAGTCCAAGTGGATCAAAGACCTCAACATAAAACCAGACACACTAAACGGGTTAGAAGAAAAAGTGAGGAAGACCCTAGAACTCATTGGCACAGGAGACCACTTCCTGAATAGAACACCAACAGCACAGGCTCTAAGATCAACAATCAATAAGTGGGACCTCATGAAACTGAAAAGCTTCTATAAAGCTAAGGACACTGTCATACAAACGAAACAGCAGCCTACAGATTGGGAAAGGATCATTACCAATCCTATTACTGAAGGAGGGCTAATATCCAGTATATATAAAGAACTCAAGAAGTTAAAAAGCAAGAAACCAAGTAATCCAATTAAAAAATGGAGTATGGAGCTAAAAAGAGCACTAACTGTAGAGGATTATAGAATGGCAGAAAAACACTTAAAGAAATGCTCAACGTCCTTAGTCATCAGGGAGATGCAAATCAAAATGACTCTGAGATTCCACCTTATACCCACCAGAATGGCTAAGATCAAAAACTCTAGTGACAACGCATGCTGGAGAGGTTGTGGAGAAAGAGGAACTCTCCTCCATTGCTGGTGGGAATGCAAACTTGTACAACCACTCTGGAAATCAATTTGGCGCTTTCTTAGACAATTAGGAATAGTGATTCCTCAAGACCCAGCTATACCACTC
>JAQQSO010003910.1:0-13195 GCA_028658305.1 Pachyuromys duprasi | reverse complement strand
GATATGGGGGTGACTACTAGAGACCCCTACTGGTGGGGAACTTGGGGAATGAAGAGGCTACCCCCAAACCAGACAGAACTTCTAGTAGACTAAGGGGAACACAAACCAATCCAGTAGAGCTTCAACCCAAAATGTATCCTGCCAAGAAGATACAGAGCAGAGATTGAGGGAATATCCAAACAATGCCTGGCTGTAGGAGAGAGTGTCAGGCCACACCTGAAATTTTTAATGACACTCTGTTATGCTTGCAGAGAAGGCACCTAGAATAGCTGCCCTCTCAGAGGCCCCATCAGCAAAACAGATTCTGAGACTCACAGCCAAACATTGGGCAGAGCACAAGCAGCCTTGTGAAAGAATGAGACGAAGGACAGAGGACCCTAAGGGAACAGGAGCTCTACAAGAAGGCCAACATAGCCAATTAATCTAGGTTTTCTGAGACTGAAGCACCAACCAAGGACCATTTATGTACTGGTCCTAGGCCAGCTACACATATGTAGCCAGTGAAAAGCTTGGTGTTCATGTGGGTCAGCTAGGGCAGGGAGCAGAGTCCTGTTTCTGACAAGGACGCTGTTGCATGCTTTTTAATCATTTCCTGCTGGCGAGGCTGTCTTGCCAGGCTACTGTGGTATAGGATGCCCTCCGTCTTTATATAACTTGATGTGCTCAGATGGGGGGAGCCATTTTCTTAGAGTGAGGGGAGGGGGTACAGGGAAGTGGGAAAGAGGGTGGGACTGGAAAGAGAGCAGGGAGGGGATTACGATTGGCATGAATTAATTAATTTTAAAAAGTCTTCATGTAAGACAACATATATAAAGATTCAGAAATTCACTGAGATCTGATTAAGTTAATAAAAATTAAAATTCACCATATATATTAAAATTGGAATATTCACATATGACAGTTTAACCGAATTAGACTGAAGTGGCAGAATCAACCTTTTCTGTGTCTTTCTAGAAATAAATTCTTAAAGGAACAAATATGTTATAAAAGTAGATTATTACCAGTTAAACAGAACTCAGGATGTTAAAGCCTCCTATGGCTGCCAAAAATACTCAGGAAAAGAAGAAATTATTGAGGAGCTGAGATCCAGGCAGGGTACTGCACTCACAGGTTTTGTATTATTCCTGTGGTGATTGAAAGGAACATCTAGAGCATTTTAAGAACGTTAGGAAAGGACTGGCATCCAGGGAAGAGAACACAATTCTGAGAATACAAAGGACATGTGGAAACAGAGTGGGAGCTGTGTTTTTGTATTGCCTTTGTACTGTCTATCTTCTATTCACACTTGCAAAAGACTCTTACAAGTCAGTTTCTTTAGCAATAGAACTCAGAACCTATATTTTATCTTCAAAAGATTAAAGGGTTAGAAGACTAGAATTAAGGGTTAGACAGTAGTTACTGTGGAAACATCTATAAAACAGTAAATGCTATATTTTCTTACATATGACTTCTCACCCTATAAAACTGCACCAGCACTGAACTGTGCAATGTGGACAAAAGTCAGAAGTATTACCTAACTCTCAAAGAGTTGAACTCTGTTCTCTCAATAAGACAGTCATAATAAACCTTATAAGAAATGTTTCTAGAGGATCTGATTATATCAGCGTGTTGAGAGAGAAGTTTATGCAGTTTGAGTAATGAATATAGAATATATTTGTATCCACTTGAGTAATGGCACAAAGGAAAAAGTAAAGAAAAATGGGAAACTATTCCCATGCTCACCTCTGAAGCTTGGAAGATGTGACAAGAAAGAAAGAGTGACTAGGGTCACTATGTTCAACATGGTCCTTGGTTTGGTGATGTGAGGGAGAGGAGCTGTTTCATGCAAAAGACTGTCAAAGTGAGTTGAGTAAAACACAGTGGTTTTTAATTTGGTGTTTGGACAACAAGTGATAGTAGTAGGAGGATTCGGGATGTCATTGTTTGAAATTTGAAGAAATAATTTTCACTGGAATCTAGTGTCTCCTCTCCCAGAGTCTGAGTCTCAAACAAAATAAGACGTAGCATCCGAGAAAGCAACCTGGGCACTGACATTCCCTGTTCTCTGCTTCTAGATGGGACCATGGTCCAATATACTTCTGCTACTGTGCATTCCCAGCCATCATGGATCACATCCTTACAAATGGAGCCAGCACAAACCCAATGTATTACCTTCAACTCTGTGATGTGAAAAATATCTTAGCAAAAAGTAGTGAGAGGAGAATGTTTTTTATCTGGATTACAGTTAACTGTGAGGAACCCAAGTCAGGAACAAGAAACAGCTAATCCCAGCCACAGTCACAGCAGGAAGAAAATAAATGCATCTGTGCCCACTTGTTCTCAGTTGCTCTACACGTAACACCATGAGGAGCAAAATTGTAGGTCCTTTTTACCTCAGTTAATGCTATATCATCATTTTTCCCACAGAAATGCACAGAAGTCAGTTTCATCCAGATAATTCACTGATACTTTTTTCTAAGATTGTTTGGATTATTTCAAATCGATGATTAGAAGAAGTCATCACTCCTTCCTTCCATACTTGTTTCTTGAGAAGCATTTGGTCAAAGTAAAAAGAAGAATAACTTATAGGCTAACACTATATAGGGATGATATTACAGGGTAGCTTGAGGTTTAAGCTCATTATAAATTTGAAAGAAAAACATAAATATATAAATAAATAAAAATGTAAAATAAATGAAACAAAATAAATATCCCATAATATTGAGTGATGAATATTAGAATGAGGATGACACCGTATGATTCACCCCATTAAGTCAAAAGAAGAAAAAATCCAACAAGTGCAAAGAGAAGGCAGCTTAAGTACATTCCACAATACGAGGTAACAGTAAAGATACCTGAAAAAGGGAGGAAAAACTCACTGTAGTTGCACTTGGATCCATAACCTCTCTTGGCCCTGAAGGCAGTGCATGCTGCAAAAAGGCAGGATATGAAGCAGTGTCTATGCTGCTTGTCCAGCACTATTTCTTACAAAGCTCGATAAGAAACAAGATAAAAATATTCAAAATTATTCCATCACCTAAGGTCTAAAAGAGCTTCTAGCGAAAATTCTCTTTTATACACCAAAATTGGAAGTCGTATTTTAGTCTGTGAGCTAAATTGGTCTTTCTGACTCTTTATCTCACCATTTGCCAGTATAGAATATCAAATGGACCATCTGTTTCTGCACATTGCCTTATCTAAGATGAAAAATACAACTGTTACAGAAAAAAAATGAAAGAAGGGACTGCTGGCATCACACGAGGGTCAGTGGTTGGATTAGCTTCCTGCTGATACAGCTCATCAAATATTGGGCAATGGCATGGGGTGAGCAACGAGAGCAAGAACTTAGGAAGATCCCCCTGTTCACAGAAATGAAGAAAAGAGAAGGAAATCATACGTAATGACTATATAAAAATTAAAAATATTTAAAACAGGATTATTAAGAGGCATGTGTGAAATATTTTAGCGACCCATCTTTGGAATTAGTCATCTTATTTGCATTTTTAGCTCATTTTGACCTTCTATGATGATATTGTCACAGAATCTGGAATATTCATTTTATTATACAGGGTTTAGAATGGGGCTTCTTGATGCTATGTGCACTATAAATTTGTTGTAGTTCCTTGGGGAAAGATGGATAATTAAGTTAACTACCTCATTATTCATTGTGGAGGCTGCAAACAAGACAGGATGTCTCCAAACTCTTGGTATTTAATTTAAATTCAACAAGGAACATAGAAACATATTACAAACAAATATTTCCAGAGTTCATGCGTAGCCTCTCACTGTGACTTTTACTATTTAAAGATTGTTGATTAACATCAACAGTAAAAATTTGTTCTTTGTTCAAAAATGTTAAGTCTTATGGACAATTTAATAAGTTTAGATTGAATGAGGGTGTATAAGCAACATGATTCTGAGTATATTTTACTTTATTTCAATGTATTAAAATGTTGTGTGAAAATATTACCCTGGCCACAGGGGGAAAAAAAGTGTTCTATCCCTTTTAACTGCATAAAAGTATGATGAATATCAGCTACTATATACCCAACTACTGATTATGAAAAAATGGACCTTACACACAATGGAGACCCAGATTCTAGGGAAATCACCACTAATGGACATTAGTGACTTGGAGCAAAATGGAACCATGTGTAAATGTATAGTTTACAGTGAATGCACCGTGGTAGAAAATAGACTGCACAGATATATGGAAATCTAACAATGTCTTTAGAGCGCCAATGTGCTCTTATTTCTTATATGGGTATCAAAGGAAAGAAAAAGTTTTGATAAACCACTTTACTTTCAATTTTTTAAACTTTGAAATAAAAGTGTGTTAGTGTTAGATAAGATTTCTTTTCAAACATCCACATTGCATATGACTTCCATATACAGTGTCACTTTCAGAAACATTTTGTTTTCTATATTGTAGTGGGAAGAAACAATTCAGGTCCAAAGTAATGCCAGGCACACAGTAATTTCCTACAGTTGTTTGCTTTGGTTCCTGGGAAATTCTGTCCCTCAAAGTACTGATGAGTAATCTGTAAACCCAAAGAAACAATCTTTCATTTCAGAATGCAAGTTAGGTGTCTTGGTTACCACATAAAAAATCCTTAGAAAACTACACAATGTGCAAATCTCAGGAAACACCAAAAGAGGCCCAAAGTGGGATGTTTTCTGTGCTCCAATATGTATTCCCCAGTGCCCATGTTTTAAGTAAGGTTTCATTGCTGTAAAAGCTTGTAAAGAAAGTATAGAAAGTGTCTCTTATGACTTGTCAATAACAATTAATAGATTGCACACCAGGAGTAATGCAGGAGCCCATGTATTATAGAGAGGATGGTAATTGATTTATAAATACAATATTAAATTAAAGATAATTCATTGACTTCAGCAGCAAACCGTATTGTTTGGAATAAATGCTCTGATTGCTGTGGGTGACACTTTAACTGGGCTATGTTTTGCTGCTGTGCAAGGTTCAAATGCAGTGGACAGGTGCCTCAATTTCTTTAGGTGTTCAGGCTTTGTTTTGCTTTCATTTCAAACAGGATACATTACTGTCAGACTAAAACTGTATTCCCCATTGTTCTCCAACTCATGCATTTTAAAAGCTATTTTAAATTTTTATTCCCAATCTCATTTTATTTTATTTTTCAACTGGGTGGTTATATTTATAGTTATAGCTTGCTTCAGATCTTCTGACAGAAATACTTCTTCATTGCCCCATTTGGATTTTTATGTGTTCTTTTTCCCTCTGAAATAAATAAATCTTGTCCAGTACAGAAGAGCTGGCATTGTTAGAGCCAGGTGCACCTGAGGAAAAAAAGTGTTCTTTCAGTCCACTCAACATTTCTATCTTGTTTAGGAAAGGAAAAATGAAAAATCTAGGTCATGTGCCAAGAATTTTAAGAAAATATATCTGAAGTAGTGTGACCAGAAGAGATGGTAGTGACAAAGTGCAGAGAAACACAAAATATCACAATCGTGGAATATAGATGCAGAAAAACTTATTTATTTTTATTTTATGGGTAAGAGGATTTTGCCTACAGATATAAATATGGATCCTGTGTGCCTGGGACAGCAGGGTCATGGATTGAAAGTGGGTCTTTCTCAAGAGCACCAGGTGCTGAGCAATTCCCTGGACTAAAACAATTAGATTTACCTAAGATTCTCAAATATGTCACATTTTGTACACCTTAGTAATGCAGGAATATGCTATAGGAGAAATAAATAAAGTTTTAAAAGCTCCAAAAAAGAGAGAGAGAGAGAGAAAGAAAAGAAAACACTACAGCTTCACCCCTCCCCCCAAGGCTCTTGCCCTCAGTCAGCCTAGGTAGCCTACCCAAGGCATGACCCAGGGTCTGGCTCTTTTCTACAGCAGCAAGCCACAGCATGCTAGACTTCATGGTCACTGCCAAAATTGACTGTCAGACAATTCTGAAAAGCCTTCAGTCCATTTTTCAGATGCAGGGAATGGGTGAGTCAGAGTAAACCTAGCAGAACTATGACTCTTTAGCAACCTACACACAAAATGTGGAAGTGTGCCAGTTTGAGAATTTATCCATACAGGTTGGCTTGGCAAGACCTTCAGAGTTATTATGGTGAAGTACAGAACGAACAAGAAACTGGCAATATTTTTACATGAAGAAAAAAAAAATAAAAGAACTGAGTCAGGACAGGTTTGGATGGTTGAAGCAACCATACTTACCACAGAGAAGCTGTGATGATATAATGGAAACCACCTAAACCCTAGCGAGTGTTATTTTATTACAGACTTCTACTTCTCCAAGTACTTGCAAATTGGTTCCCCTTTACTGAAACAGTCCCTGATCCTTTCAGAAAGGGGTATGATACAGATGTCCTACTTAAAATTGAACAATAAGCCTGCAAGCTTCCGTCAAATTTCAATTTCTCTTAAATTCTCTTTCTCCCCTCCCCCTATGTGTGTGTGTGTGTGTGTGTGTGTGTGTGAAAGAGAGAGAGAGTGTGTGTGTGTTTGTTTTGTGTGGTGTATGTTGATGTATATATGTTATTCATTTCCTGTGTATGTCTACAAGCACCACCTTTGTTTAAAGTTTTCCCACTGGCTTGGAACCTTCTTCTTATGCTGAATGACCAACAAGACTCGAATCTACCTAGATTTCAATCCTCAGAACTGGAATTGCAAGAGCAATGCATGACTTTTTATTTAATGTTGGTTTGGTGTATTGTTAGAACTTCATGTTGGAAGGGAAAGCATTTTACTGACTGAAATACTTCATCCGATTATTTTGTTGTATTATAAGTTAAATACAAGCATGTTGCAAAACTACATTTTATTTGTGCACAAGAATTTAAAGAGAAACCTAGGAATCACACTTAGGGACCATTATAATGTCTTTTCTCTATTCATTCCTGTTCACCAGCTACAAAATAAATCCAATTATTGAAACATTAACAATAGGAAACACCCTGTCTATTTTATAAAGAAAAGTTTAAAGTGTATGAAATTGTATCAAGTAAAAAGAAACAGCCAAAGAAAACAGAGATCTATAATGATGTCTCAACAAAGTAACTGGTTCCCCAGGGGCTAACCAAGCTTTTCTTAATATTCAATAGGTATTTAACACATTCTACATTTTAAGAATTCATATCATGATGGCTACTTGCATTGTATTATATAATACCACTAATATCCTATTATATATCGCATCTAAATGTCAAGCACAGCCCAGTTTAGCAACAATATATTCTACTTCCAGGATTTTGATGTGTGATTAATACAATTATCCTTTTTTGCTGTAAGGAGGAGAGATTATGTTGGATGGTTCTGTTTCATGCAACAAAGTAATTTTCTGCATGGCCAGCAATGATGTAATTTGGGTGATTTTAAAGAGGCAATTATTTTTAAAATTAAAACTTAAAAGGAATGCAGATTGTAACAATATGGGAAAGATGTGCAGGAAATTATTTCTCTTAAAAAAAAAAAACTCTTCCCAGCCTGTAGGCTGTCATTTTGTTCTGTTGACAGTGCCCTTTGCCTTAAGGAAGCTTTTAAGTTTCATGAGGTCCCATTTATTGATTGTTGATCTTAGAGCCCTGCTGTTGGTGTTCTGTTCAGGAAGTTGTCTCCTGCGCCAATAAGTCTGAGGTTCTTCCCCACTTTTTCTTCTAACAGTTTAGTATGTCTGGTTTTATGTTGAGGTCTTTGATCTACTTGGACTTGGGTTTTGTATAGGGTAATAAATACGGATATATTTGCATTTTTCTAATGTAGACATCCAGTTAGACCAGTACCATTTGTTGAAGATACTATCCTTTTTCCATTGTATATTTTTGGCTTCTTTGTCAAGAATCAAATATTCATAGGCATGTGGGATTATTTATAGGTTTTCTGTTTGTTTCAATTGATACACCAGTCTGTTTCTTTGCCAGTACCATGCTGTTTTTTTTAATACTGTTGCTCTACAGTAGTAACATCTTGAGGTCCGGGATGGAGATTCCTCCAGAAGATCTTTTATTTTACACAGTTGTTTAAACTATTCTTTTTTTTCCTCTGTATTTTCTGTTTTTTAATTTTTATTTTTTAATATTAATCACAGGTTATTTATTTTGTATCCCAGCCATGGACCCTCCATCATTCCCTCCCAATCCTACCCTCCCTGCCTTATCTCCTCCCTGACCCTTTCCAAGTCCACTGCTAGGGGAGGTCCTCCTCCTCTTCCAGCTGACCCTAGCTTATCAGATATCTTCAGGACTGGCTGCAATATCCTCCTTTGTGGCCTGGCAAGGCTGTTTCTCCCTTGGGGTGGGGGGCAGATAGAGTAGCCAGTCATTGAGTTCATGTCAGAAATGCTAATTGTTCCCCTTACTAGGGAGCCCACTTTGATACTGAGCTACCATGGGCTCCATCCAAGTAAGGGTTCTATCCATACATGGTCCTTGGTTGGAGCAACCGTCTCATAGACGACCCCCTTGCCCTGATATATTTTGTCCTTGTTGAACTCCTGTCCTCTCCAGATCATACTAATTCCCCCTTTTATCAGATGATTACCTGCACTCTACGGAAGGTTTGGTTATAAGTCTCAGTAGCTGCTTTGATAAACTGCTAGGTAGAGTCTTTCAGAGGCCCTCTGAGGTAGACTCCTGTACTGTTTCTTGCTTTTCATATGAAACTGAGAATTGTTCTTTCAAGAGTTGTAAAGAATTGTGTTGATATTTTGATGAGAATTGCATTACATGTGTAGATTGCTTTTGGTAGAATGGCCATTTTCACTATGTTAATCTATCAATCCATGAGCATGGGAGATCTTTTCATCTTCTGATTTCTTCTTAATTTCTCTCTTCAGAGACTTGGAGCTTTGTTTTCATACAGGTATTTCACTTGCTTGGTTAGAGAGAGACAAAGGTAGTTTATGTTATTTATGGCTATTGTGAAGGGTGTTGTTTCCCCCAATATCTTCTTCAGCCCATTTGTCTTTGTATACAGGTGAGCTTCTGATTTTTTTTAGTTAATTTTTGTCCAACTCTACAGCTTACAGAGGGCTAATACTCAGAATATATAAATAACTCAAGAAGTTAAACACCATCAAACCAAATAATCCAACTAAAAAATAGGGTACAGGGCTAAACAAAGATTTCTCAACGAAGGATTATCAAATGGTGGAGAAAATTTTAAGAAATGCTTAACATCCTTAGTCATCATGAAAATGCAAATAAAAATGACCCTGAGATTCCACCTTTTATCCATCAGAATGGCTAAGAGCAAAAACCCAAATGGCAACACATGCTGGAGAAGTTGTAGAAAAAATGAACCCTCCTCCATTGCTGGTGGAAGTGTAATTATGTACAATCACTTTGGAAATCAATCTGGTGCTTTCTCAGAAAATTAGGAATAGTACTACCTCAAGATACAGCTATCCCACTCCTGGGCATATATCCAAAAGATGCTCAACCAAACAACAAGGACATTTTCTCAGTTATGTTCATAGCAGGTTCATTTGTAATAGCCAGAATCTGGAAACAACCTTGATGTCCCTCAACTGAGGAATGGATACAGAAATTGTGGTACATTTACATGATGGAATGCTATTCACCTATTAAAAACAAGGAAATCATGAAATTTGCAGGCAAATGGATGGAACTAGAAAAGATCATCCTGAGTAAAGTAACCCAGGAACAGACAGACACAAGTGGTATATACTCACTTATAAGTGGATTTTAGGCATATATCATGGGATAAACATACTAAAATCTATAGTCATAAAAAAAAACTAAATGACAAGGAGGACATTATGGGAAGATCATTAATCCTAATTCAGACGGGCAAACAGTATAGACATGGGAAGTGAGAGAATATAGGGAACAGGACAGGAGCCTTCCACAGAGGACCTTTGAAAGACTCTACCCATCAGCGTATTGAAGCTGATGCTGAGACTCATAGCCAAACTTGAGCAGAGTGTAAGGAATCTTAAGAAACAAGGGGGGGATCGAAAGACCTGGAGGGGACAGGAGCTCCACAAGAAGACCAACAGAGCCAAAAAAATCTGGGTCCAAGAATCCTGCAGATACAGATGAATCAACCAAGGACCTTGCATGGAAAGGACCTAGACCCCTTACTCAGATGTAGCCCATGGGCATCTCAGTCTCTATAGGAGTTCCCTAGTAGGAGGACCAGTGGCGGTCTCTGGCATGAACTTGGTTGCCTGCTCTTTGATCACCTCCCCTTGGTGTGGTGGTCTTACGAGGTCACAGAGAAAAATGGTCCAGAGAGTCCATATGAGACCAGATAGGCTAGAGTCAGATAGTAGTGGTGGAGAACCTCCCATATCAGTGGACTAGGAAGGAGGCATGGGGGTGGGGGGAGAGAAGAGAGGGAGGATGGAACTGGAAGGTGATGACTGAGGAGCCTTCAGCCAGGATACAAAGTGAATAAATTGTAAATAATAATGATAATTTAAAAAAAGAAACAAAACCTCGTAATCTCACAATTTTGTGTGTGTGTGTGGGACTGTGGAATAAAGGACACATAACTGCAACAGAGAGAGATTTCTTTTCTGGAAATGCGCACAAGCTATTAAAGCTGACAAAGTAATACTCCCCTTTAATGTGTTACATAATTGAATGTGGTACATTGCTTTCACCTCTGAAATAAAATATTTTTATTGAGAGAAGAAAACATTTTTGAAAAGTGAATGTGGTCATAATGGTTTGTTTACCAAGAAGAAAATGTTAATATTAGACTTTGGAAAATAATCAAGGGTCCAAAATGAATTTGAACAAAAGTAAGTCATCCAGTATCTATTTAAATATAGAGCTCTCAGAAGCTATTGTTAGGGTGGTGAAATTGGAGTCATTCTGAGGACATCTAACACTGTTCTAAAGCTGTTCATATTCTTCCATGGATAATCCCCTTTTGAAATTAGGTTCCACATTTAAAGACAGTGTGGGCAGGGTTTAGGAAATTACTTGAAACTCACCTAAAACACTGTGCAAAGTAGAAGATAAACTTAACAAAGTGTTTAATAACCTATACGAGAACCTCATCTTTTTTATGTGAATTATTTCCCATGAGTTTTCATTAGTGAACATTTTATCTTTTAAAATGAAATTTTCTTGTCCTCTTTTCAAAGTGTTAAAGTACACTCACACCTATATTTATTATTTTGTATGCATGTATATAATATAGGCTAGGATATCCCTTGGAGGGAGCACATAAGTTTATATTCATTTTGAGGTTGGATAACTTCTCTTAAATATTGTAAACTCAAAGTCCATCTACTTTCTTGCAAATTTTTGTGATTTTAGTTTTTCTTATATCTGAATAATATTCTATTTTTATATATGCCAGGTTTGCATTAGTAATTCATCTGTTGATGGACAATTAAGTTGGGTTCATTTCCATGCTATCATGAATAAAACAGCAACAAACATAGAGGTTCAAATATCTCTCAGGGCAGGTATCCAGTTCTCTGGGAATATGCCCAAGGATGAAACAGTGGCCCATATATTATTGCTTTGTTTTTTTTTCTTAAGTAGCTTCCATATTGATTTTCATATTGTCTGTATTAATTTTCAGCCACACCAGAAGTAAATATTTTTTTTCATCTTTTCAAATCTTGATGATAGCCAGATCTTGATGATAGTCATTCTTTTTTGGGTAAGGTGGTATCACAAAATATTTTCATTGTATTTTCCTGACAACTAGTGAAGATAAGCATCTTCTTATAAAAGAGTTATCATGGGATAAATAGGTAGATCAACAGTTAGGAAGATTGGCTGCTCTTCCAGAGGATGAGGGTTTAATTCACAGGATTCACACTGCAGCATACAACTATTGCTGCCTCCAGCTCCAGGGAATCTGATGTCCACTTCTGGCTTACGAAGTCACTTAAACGTACAGACACTACTACACATATATACATGAAAGTGATTTCTACTAAGAACAAAATGGGTGACCACCGGCCCATCTGACAACAGAATGGACTATACCCTTCATAATGCATGTGTGTGAGCAAGGGTAGGTCTCTGGGGGCCATAAGGTAGTGCTGTTGATGGAGTTTTCCAGAAGGTTGATACTTATTGCTAGAGATATCTAGAGTTCAAACTTAAGTTCTACCACTTCAACTACATTCAACTACATTTATTTGCAGTTTAGAAGATTGGTGAGCAGAAACATTTTAATTTTTTATATTAATTACAGTTTATTCACTTTGTATCCCAGCTGTAGCCCCCTCCTTCATTCTCTCCTAATTCTACCCTCCCTACCTCATCTCCTCCAATGTCCCTCTCAAGTCCACTGATAGGCAAAGTCCTCTTCCTTTTCCATCTGACCCATACTTATCAGGTCTCTTCAGGACCGGTTGCACTGTCCTTCTCTGTAGCCTGGTAAGATTGCTCCTCTCTCATGGATGTGTCCTCAAAGAGTTTGCCACTGAGTTTATGTCAAAGACAGTTCCTGTTCCCCTTACCAAGAAACCCACTTGGACACTGAGCTACCATGAGCTGTATCTGAGCAGGGCTTCTATGTAATGTCCATGAATGGTCTTTGGCTGGAGTATCAGTCTAAGAAAAGATTTCTGTGACCAGATATTTTGGTTCTTTTGCTCTCTGTGTGGAACTCCTGTAGTCTCAGGTCTTACTATCTCCCTCTTCTTTCATACTATTCCCTGCACTCTGCCCAAAGTTTGCCTATAAATCTCAGCACCTGCTTTGATACACTGCTGGGTAGAGTCTTTCAGAGGCCCTCTATGATAGGGTCCTTTCCTGTTTCCTATTTTCTTCTTTTTCCAACGGCCATTCCATTTGTCTTTCTGAGTGAGGACTGATCATCTTACCTAGGGTCCTCCTTCTTGTTCACCTTCTTTAGGTGTACAGATTTTTATAGGTTTATCCTATATTATAGGCCTACTATCCACTTATAAGTGAGTATATACCGTGTGTGTCTTTCTCCTTTTGGGATACTTCACTCAGGATGATCTTTTCTAGATCCCACCATTCATCTGAAAATTTCATGATTTCCTTGTTTTTAATTGTTGAGCACTATTCCACTGTGTAAACATACCACAATTTCTATATCTATTCCTCCATTGAGGAACATCTGGCTTGTTTCCAGGTTCTGGCTATTACAAATAAAGCTGCTATGCACATTGTTGAACAAATGTCCTTGTTGTGTTCTTGAGCATATTTTGGATATACGCCTAGGAGTGGTATAGCTGGATCTTGAGGAAGTACTATT
>JAQQSO010003909.1:0-13196 GCA_028658305.1 Pachyuromys duprasi | reverse complement strand
AGATATTAAGACTCACAACCAAGCCTTCGGTAGAGGGCTGGGAATAATAATGAAAATAGGGGAAGTTAGTAAGACTTGGGGAGAACAAGAGCTCTACAAAGACCAAACTGAGCAGGGCACAGGGGTCTTTTATGAGACAGTTTCTCCAACCAAGGACCATGTATGGATATGTCCTAGAACCCCCCCGCTAAGAAGTGGCCCATGGTAGCTTGGTGTCCAACTGAATACCCTAGTAAAGGGAACAGGGACTGTTTCTGTCATGAACTCGATGGCTGGCTCTTTGACCCTCCCCCATACACTCCAGGGAGTAACAGCCTGGCTAGATCCCAGGAAAGGACATTGTAGCCAGCCCTGATGAGACAAGATGAACTGGGGTCGGATGGAAGGGGAGGAGATCCTCCCCTGTAGGTGGACTTGGAGTGGGCGGGGAGGAGATGAGGGAGGGATGGGGAGAGTGGGAGGGAAAGAGGTAGGGGGCTACACCGGGGATGCAAAGTACCTTACTTTGATTGATATAAAAAATAAATAGATAAATAAATAAATAAATAAATAAATAAATAAATAAATAAATAAAAATTAAAAAAAAGAAACCCAAGGGACACCTCATGCTGGAGAGGATGTAGGGAAAGGGGCACCCTCCTCATTGCTCATTGCTGGGAGTGCAAACTTGTACAACCACTCTGGGAATCAGTTTTCTGGTTTCTCAGAAAATTGGGAATAGTTCTACCCTAAGATCCAGTTGCAGTAACAAAGAAAAAGATAAAAAGCAACTTAGGAGAAAAAGGTTTATTTTTGCTTGCAATTCCAGGTTGCAATCCCTCAGTTCAGAAATGCTAGAGCAGTAGGAACTTGAGACAGATGGCCACACCACATTCACAGTAAAAAGCAGAGAAACAACTGAATGTGTTTGTGCCTGTTTGCTTGCTCTCAGCTGTGTTTCTCCACTCCTGTATACTTCAGATCCCCTTTACTAGTGAATGGTGCTGGTCACAGTGAACTGGCTCCTTCCACATTGATTAATTTAATTAAGACAATTCTCCACATGATAGGTATATTTTACTGTAGGTACTCTATCACAGTGAATACAAAAGCCACTCATTTAAACTTTTGACTTTCGGTTGCTTCTGCCTTTTCTAATAAGTGTTTTATTTCTGCAGTTATAATATAGTTTCACATAGTTCTTCTATTGTTTTATTTTTTCCCATGGGCTGCTGTTTTAAATTATCTTTCCATTTGACTGCTGTCATTTGAATGTTGATTTTCTGCAGTTCTTTCTCAATACCATACCTGCCATCTTCTTAGGAAATATATGAAAGGAAATGAGTAAATATGTGTTATACATAATTTATACTCTGGAAAGTAATAAAATGTAATTAATACAAGTGAAAAAAAATGTCCTATCTGGAAAGAACATCTGAGATCATTGTGCAATGCACTCAGTTACTTTCATTTTATTAATTAACATGATTAGTACCATTTATTGTTTTTCATTACTTTTCTAGAGACCCAAGTATAATGACCCTGGCGTAAGGAAATATGTACACACTTTTAACTAAGAAAATAAAACCACACCTTCAAAACAAGGAAAACCTCCAAATATTGATAAGAATTAGGGCCTCAAAATAATTCAGTTTAAATATGAGGAAGACATTGAAACACCAGTACTCAGCAAGTCTTTAGAATATATATATATATATATATATATATATATATATATATATATATATGAACAACACAAGTGAAGAATGTCCCAGGTACAGTATGTGCAAAGAGAATGGAAGAAGAAAATGCCAAAACTCAGAACAGTGGCCTCTCTCTCTATGGGCCCTCTATCCTGCTCCATTAGTGGTGGCCTACAACAAAATCGGGTTCCACACAACTACACCAGAATTTTGAATGTTGAACTGCATTCAGCCAGATCAGAGAATAGAGCAGCAATTTATCTGTTGATCTCTACCAGACCAGAGCCCAGAGCAGCAGCCAAGCTCTGCCAGATCAGGGGCCAGAGAAAAGTTGCAGAGGTGCCAAGCCTGGGGCTCCACATACTATATCCATCCCTTGGTGCCTCCTTTCCACTGTCACCAGAGCCTGTGGATCATGGCTCAAGCCTCCCTGGAATGGGAAAGAATCAAGTCTAGGGGGGTAGAATGATTCTGTCCCATGTCCTCAGTCAGTCCCAGTAACAAAAAACAGGCAGTGACAGACAAGAGAGTCAAACAAAAAGACACAAAACAGCCAGATCCCACTGCTTTCGCAGCAGAAAACTATACAGAGCCATACAACAGATCCCACCACTCCTGCAGTGGAAAAACTGAATGTTGGGTATCAGCGAATCCGTGCTGCAGGAGCTACCTGACTTGTCCTTATCCAAAGATCCAGAGACAAAAGAAAACTGGGTTCTCTACCACCTTTTACACATAGGGGTAGATGCATCCCTTCTGAGATCTAGAGATTACAGAAAACTGGGTGCTCAACTCTCTTTACAGATGCATGACTTTGAGGGAGGTCTGGAATGTCTTCCATGCCCCCTGTGGCCCACAGCTGTCCAGAGCATCAACTCTAACCTTTCTGACCATACAGATGACAGATTTTGCCTCCAGGGTTGAAAACAGAAACTAGAGAAACACAGTGACAGACACAAACAGACATGGACAGAGTGCTCACTTACCAGTTGGTGTTCAGCTCCATATGCTGGGGTGCTTGGGGGGATCCAGTATGAATCCCCAAATGTTATGCACAGATCTTAGGGTCCCCAAATACCATCCATCCGAAGGGCCAGCCAGGAGAGTCAAACGGTTCTTGAGTCAGGAGTGAGGATTGAAATTAATAAAATATGCAACACATGTGATCTTCCAAGAGGCTTTGGCAGTCAGACAGAACAGTCCACTCTGAGTGCCAAGGGCTCCGAATACCAAAAAGCGCTCTGCCAGCCAGTCTCGCTTTATTATAAAACACACCCAACACAATGAGTTAAAGTCACAAGGAGGTGTAGCAAGAGCTGTGATTTTAACAAGATATCCCACCTGCTGTCACAAAACAAAAGGCGATGGACTTGCAAATTATTCCCTGACTCCAGGGAAGGCTTGGTAAAAGCCAGTCTTCACACTGAGATTTAAATATCAAGGCTGCTGCCAAAACAGACAGTGACTGTAGCTCCGAACACACTCAGAGCCAGACCACACATGCAAGAGCAAAGACCAGGAAGGCCTGGAACTCACCAAGATCCACTTGCCTCTGCCTCCAGAATGCTGGAACTAAAGGCATGCACCCCCAATCCCTGTTTGATCACAGACTGAAGTTTAAGGCCATCAGGAACTAAGCGAGGCAGGGTGAGGGTTTTTTTATTTGTAATTTCCCAACTTTTATTAATTAATTCATTAATGTGAATGAAAACAGACCAGATTGGTGGGTACACAATTTGGGTCAGCTAGCTTGAGCCAGTGAATATTGAATTTCAAATTAAGGGACTGTCTATGCCCATATGTACAATCCTCACTGATACTGTTATGTCAGTTCAAATTTGAGACACAGGCTATTAGCTAAGGCTGTGTCTGTCAGGTTACAGGTCTCAGCAGCTAACATTTTACAGAGGAGCAACGTCAAACATTATCTTATTAATGGATTTCCCTCTACTACAGATTGACCTGTTCTTTTTCAAAGTCAGTATGCCTATGTGTTTTTCAATTGTACTTATCTTTAAAATAACAGTTGTTGGTATTATTAAATTTTATTTTGTTGATTCATCACTGCTCTAGTCTCTTATTAGTCAATATTCTCTGATAATCCCCAGTCATTAAGAATTTCATTCCGTATCTTCTAGTGCTTTGGTATTTGTTTTTGTTTAAAGCAATGTCTCCTGTAGATCAACCTTTCACATGTTATGTAGTTTAGAATTTCTTTGAACACTGAATGCACCAGTGCCTAGAACATAGTCCTGCAACTCTTTTCAGGTGGGCACTGACTGGTGAGTGTGAAGTAGAAGAGACCAGTGAATGAGTGTCCATTGACTAACCAGATTCTTTTTTGGAGGTGGGCGATTACAAATAAAGAGGGTCCAGTGTAAGAATTGAGTTCACTGACCTACATTGAAGCTGGTGTAGTCACAACATAGAAAGGGAGGAGGAAGAAGGAAGGTGGTAATGAGTCAGGTATCAATTTTGGATGGTCAGTAAAATTGAAAACTGTACATTTTTTTGGAGTGGAGTCATACACAAAGAGAATCAAGAATATGGATTAGTTGCTGAACTTGTTTCTTGAAAGCAAATTTCTATAGTTGCAATAGTTCAAACAACACAGAAGATCTGGACAAACTGGTGTGGTAGTGCCTAACCACCATCCCATTTGAAAATGCACAACATGAGAAAAAGGTTGTGACTAATACTTGCTCTAATAATACCTGAAGTCCCTGAAGAATATTGGATCATAAAGCCATTTTCAACTTTTAAAAATAATTTTTGAGATTATATTGAAATCATTTCAACCTTCTCATTCCTCTCTACTAAGTCTCAAATGCTGGGATGAATGGTTGAGGTGCCTACTTAACAAATCAAAACAGACCTGGCTGTCAGGTTTTCCCAGCATCAGTCAGTCATTACTTGTTACAAGGTATGGGTGTCATACTGAGATCTCTATCCCAGGAGTTGAGCTGCCCTCCTCCCAGCTGTCCTTCCTTATGTATTCCAACCATTTTGGTTACCTGCTTTTCTTCATTTAACATTTACCCTCCTGGCCTTTTGGTCTGGCTTTCTACTCCCCTCCCTCCCTTTCTCTCATTGCTCAGGGTCATTTCAACTCTAGACTGTCCCAGATGTCCCTGTGTCTGAATATGTTCTCTCTTCTATCTATAATGAACTTTCTATTCCAACATACCCAGGAACAGGCACATCCTTTCCATCTTATTTCTTATTTTCATTGAGCTCCCATTAACTACTCTGTGCTTTCAAAATCATGACCAGTTGTTTATTTCATGATTGTTACTGTTTGGATTTAACTGAAGTTTGGCCTGAAGGACTTCCCACTATGAGGTAGAGATGATTACACTGGGCATTGAGTGTGTAATGGAACATGTAACACAAAAGAACTGTCTTGGGAGAGTGGAAGATTGTATTTTAAAACATTTCCAAGATGAGGGTGTTGCAGGATATTTGATCTCAGGGTGATCCCTTAGATTGTGAACTGTAAAAACCTGTGCTTTATTTAGTGTGGTTGAGCCCTAACAAAAGCCTTAATTCTAAGAACTTTCTGTTTATTGTAAACAAGTGATTATGATGTGCTTCAGTCAGCCCTAGAATATACCTTTAATTCAAAATCTCTCTGTGAACAGTATTTAATAAAGGTAACCCTCGTCCAAGAGGCAAAGCCAGAAACCAGCTGACAGGGATTAAAAAGTAAGAGGGACTTTCACTTGAAATGTATTTAAGACAGAGTGTAAAAGTAGAAGGAGTTTTAGCTTGGTAGCTTTTGGGTTTTTTTGAGCTTTAAGCTAGAAAGACTTTGGCCTTGGGTTTTATTGGCCTATCCCTCTTGAGCTGTCATCGGAGCTGGTGAACTTTTGGGGCTTTTCCCTCTTTGAGGTGAGGTGAGTAGCAGGGTCAGGCAGGTGTTTCCTCTGCCTCTCTGAGCTATCTCTGAGCTGGTTCCTGGGTCTGTATTGGTAAAATTGAACAATTGAGATTTTCATTCTTTTATAACAATACTGGGGCTCAGTGTGTTTATTGGAGTTAGGGCAAAGCTAAAATGTCTCATCTATCTGCATTATTTGATCTTTGATCCACCAGTAGAGGATCTACTACTGTTCTGAGACTCAGATATATAGTCCAAGATAATGAGAGACTCTGGGCTCGCCTAGCAGTCAGGAGCACCAGTGGGAGGTAGATTATGACTTGTTCTGGTATTTTCCACTGATGTAGCTGCAGGGAGCTGTGAGTGAGTCACTATGCCATGTGATGGTGAGTGTTGAGCCATTGTTCCCAGGCGAGGCAGAGCATGTCTGCTGAGCTATCACAGCCTGATCTGCTTTGACTGAGATGGACTATGGTTCAGACTGTGGTTCTGTTGTCCTCCATATGGTGACCTGAGCAGAGACCCTTGGCCTCTGACCCTTCCTGAGTGTTGATTGTCCAGGAAGGAGGGGACCCTGAATCCTGGGAAGTAAAAAGATGTGGGGCTTATAATATCACTGTCTAGTGTACAGACACAGGCATTGCTTTTGGTGTGCAGTAGATAGAGAGATTGGAAAAATGAAGGTCTCATTTCTAGAAATGCTGAATATTGTATTCCACATATCGTTTTTCGTGATGAATTTTACAAACAGTTTTGAAACTGGAAGAAAAGAGTTGGTGGTGATCATCAATCAGCAATACTTGATTACTTTCTTCTAATTTTTTTTACCTTGCATCTACCACCAGCCACAATGGTGTGCTTTAGAGAAATTCAATTCCATGGTAGAAAATGAATTTTGAGATGAAGAATTTTGTCAGGTGGGCCTGGTTTTAGGTAAGTGGATAGGGAAGATTCCACATCTTGTCACATAATCCACGCAGCAGGAAACAGATATTAAATTATTCTCCAACATTGTTTTGTGTGTGAGTGTCTGCAAGGGCTGGGATGTGCCTGAACCCACAAGGGGACATGAGGGACTGAAAGTCATAGCCCATATTTATGATCACCTCCATTTTCCAAGAGACTTCTAGAGCAAAAGGACTCTCTGGAAAGGAGATTAGTAGTAGCTGGAGGGTCACTTTGAGTTTGTCTTGTAGGAGTTGTGAAATCTGTGTTTATTTAATTTGTATTAAATAAACAATCAAAGTTATCTCTGGCCCAATGCACATTTTTTAATGTTAGAGTTCCCTTAGGTCTTTTCATGTAAACTTTGCTACATTTTAGGCTTAGGTTTTTGGCTTTTTCCTCTCTTCCCTTCATTCTTTCACAAATAATTCTTGATTGTTGAAGTTTGTGGTAAGTACAGAAGTCACATCATGCCAGAAGATCATGAGATTAGTGGCAATAGAATCTTCACTTATTTTTCTGTTTGCCTCTGTTTCTTACCAGGTGGCTTTTCTGATATGAGATAGAGATTTTGGATTGTCCTTTAACAGGCACATAAAGATCATTTGCACTTATGTCTTTAGAAGGCAGAAGAGATAACATGAAGGTGGGTGATACCACATGGCCAGTTTACTTCTTTTCTTTGGGCATATTCTTTTTTTTTTATTTATTATGTATACAATGTTCTGTCTACACATACACCTGCACACCAGATCTCATCATAGATGGTTGTGAGCCATCATGTGGTTGCTGGGAATTGAACTCAGGACCTCTGGAAGAGCAGCCAGTGCTCTTAACCTCTGAGCCATCTCTCCAGCGGGCATATTCTTTTGGTGATCTGTCCTTTTTCTTTTGTAGTTTCATTTGTCCAGTAGTCTCCATATTCCTCAGTTGGATGTTTTTATTCTCCTGGAAAGAAATATCCAAACCCTGCCCCATCCCAAATTCTGGGATGGGGGTATTTCCTTTTTAGGCAGTGTATACCTTATTTAGGGAAAAATGGTTTTTGGAAATAGAAAAAAAAATGATGTCTCAATTAAAGTTAAAACTATCTTTTGAAGGTTTACAATTAAATATATGTTTAAGTGTATTTAATTTTAGATAACTAAGGACATTAACTTTGATTTTTCAGCCTGCCTTTTACACGTAGCTTTTAAATGAAATCATTGTTAATCCTATGGTCCTGCCTCTGTCTCCCAGGTAGTATGTAAAAGGATGCAGGAGGTTATTTCAACTTTCTTTTATCTTTTGAGACTTCCACTGTTCAAGTATATCATCAATTTTGGAGAACAGTATATGAGTTGCTGAGAAGAGGGAATAATCTTTTGTGTTTGGGTGGACTGTAATGTAAACATCTCTTGCGTATATTTAGTTTTTGATGTTAGTTAGCTGGAGCATTTCTCTGTTCAGCTTGGGCTGGAGGACCTGCCCTTTCATGTGAGTGATATGTTGAAGTCTTCCCCTGTCAGCTTATGAGGGCCAGGATGTGATGTAACTGCAGAAGTGTTTCTTTTATAAATTTGGTGCTCTTAAGTTTGGAGCATAGATGTTAAGTATTGAAATGTTATCTTGCTGTATATTTTTGAATATATATTGTCCTTTGCCATCTTTTATTAGTTTTTGTTTGAAGTCTGTTTTGATTAATATTAAAATTGCTATACCAGCTTGATAATTCAGTCCATTTCTTTTGAACATCTTTTTCCAACCCTTTACCTTGAGATGCGGTCTAGCCTTGATGTGAAGCTGTGTTTGTTGTATTTAGAAGGATGGATTCTGTTTTATCATCCATTTTGTGAGCCTGTGTCTTTTTATTCGTGAATTTGGGTCAATGGTATTAAGAGAGATCAACAAACAGTGATTGTTAATCCTGGTATTTTGGTGGTGGTGGTGGTTTTAGCACCTTGTGTGGGGCTGTATTTACAGATACATATTGTTTAAATTTGACTTTTTCATGGAACATCTTATTTTCTCCATTTTCTATTGAAAGTTTCTGGGCATAGTTAGTAATTTGTGTTGGCTTCTGTAGATTTTTAGAGTCAGAAGCAGACTGTCTAAGCCCTTCAACTTCTAGCATTTTTATTGAGAATACAGGATTAATTCCAATAAATCTGCCTTTTTTGTTTCTTGTTTGGTTTTTGTTTGTTTTGGTTTGTCTGATTGGTTGGTTAGTTTGGTGTGTTTGTTTATTTGTTTTCAGTTGCAGCTTTTCATATTCTTTCTTTGTTCTGCATGTTCTGTGTTTTGGTTATTCTGTGATAAGATGACATTCTTTCTGGTCCAGTCTCTTTGGTATTTTGTATGCTTCTTGTGCCTTGATAGACATCTTCTTCTTCAGGGTACAATTTTTTTCTTGTATGATTTTGTTGAAAATATCTTTTTTGTTCTCATTCTTCTTCCACTAATCTGATTATTAGCAGTTTTTTTTCTTTTCATAATGTCCCAGAGATCCTTGATGTTTTTTCTTATTGTTTTGTTTTCAGACACTGCTGCTTTTTATAGCTTTGGCTGTCCTGGAATCACATTGTAGACCAGGGTGGCCTTGAACTCACAGCAATCCATGTGCTTCTGCTTCCTTGAGTGCCAGTACTTAGGAGTGTGCAAACACACCTGTCTTCCATTTCTTCTATTTTGTATTCAAATTTATCTCCTTCATCTCTGCTTTCTGTGTGAACCTTGCCTCTGTAGTTCCTTGTTGTATGTGGTCTTTAAAATTTTCATTTCCAGGATTTCCTAAGTTTCTGCTTTTAAAAAAAATTAAATTTCTTTTTTTTTTTTTTGAGGCTGGGATTTTCTATGTAGGACTGGCTGTCCTGTACTTGGTTTTTGACCAGGCCAGCCTCAAAATCAGAGATCACTGCCTCTGCCTTCCCACGTGCTGGAATCACAGGCATGCAATACCATGGCCAGCTTGTTTGTGCTTTCTTTATTGTTTCTATTTCTGTATTTCCAAAAATATGTTTCATTCTGTTGTTCTCCATTCAGCAGGAGCCTGGAGCTCAGCTTCCAGATAGAGAACAGAACTTCCATTTCTCTCAGGGGTAGCTTGAACACATTAGGGTGACACCCATGTTTACTAGGTTGGGGTCAGGAACGAATTTTCTATGGACTGTTACAGCTACCTTGTTCTTTTAGAATGAGATCACCAGTGGAAATTCAAGTGTTCCAGAGCCAATGGCAATATCAAAATGTTACCATTCTGGGTTAAGCTCCTGTGCTAAACACCTCAGAGGTGCAAGTGAAAGTCTATGCCTGGTTGTTTTGCAACCAACATACAGGCCTGGTGAGACCCAGACCCAGTGAGGCCTAGGCCCAGTGGGCCAGAGAGCAGGCCCAGAGGAGGATAAATGATGACTCTCAGGGGCCATGATGGAAGGCAGATGGTATCAGGTGGCATACGACCAGCCACCATGCATGCTTATTTGAAGTCAGAAATTTATAAACCTTGGGCAGAGGGAAGGATTTCAAGGATGAATGTTTGATTTTCTTGGGTCTAGGGTCAAGGATGCTTGGCTTGCATACAGTGCTACCATGCCTCATTTTCTATGCAGTAGCATGGTCCTATTGCAAGAAGGAGAACACAGCACTCAATTACGTGGGGTGAAAATCTCCTAGTACAGTTGAAAGTCATTGCTACAGACTAAGATCCTTAGCAGGGTGACGCATTTCTGGGAATTCCCAGATGCTTGTTGGAGCAGTTTCCTTCACAGGAAAGGGTTTGGGCAATAATCTGCCCTGAGGGCTATGTGAGGCTCTTCACGTGACCCTGGGGTCATAGAGATGAGGAAGCTGATTTTTAGGCCCTTCACTAAGAAAACAGTTTGCCATCATAGACCAAGTGCAAATAAATGACTATCCAGAGATGTCAGACTTCACCCTTATCCAGCAAAGCCTCACATCTCTCAAATGTTTGTTTCTTGTTTCATGGCTTTATTTAAAGAATTTATTGGTTTCCTCCAATTTTTTTGTTTTGCCTGGATTTCTTTATGGAATTTATTCATACCACACACTACAGCATATTCTGAATATACAAATATAGCTGAAAGCCCAAGTAAAAGATCTTAAAAGAAACTACATGAAGATTATATTGGTCATTAAAGCAATTAGTGCAAAAGGAAGTTGTTTAAGTGCATAATGCAAACACACTGTTTCTTTAAAAATCTGCTTTCTTCCACTTGGTTTTTAAAAGTTTATATTTTTTCACACTGGTGCAGACATATATCCCATCATCAGCCATAGAAAACAATATGGTTTCCAAGTGATCCTAACAGATATTATTTTCTTTATCATAAGAGTATGAGATAATTTTAGTAGTCAAAATTATTTTTCTACTGTTGAAACATTTCTATGCTTTAATGGAATCTATTCAATTGGAATAGCCCTCAACCTCCAATGCATTTTTTATTGTTGGCAAAGGAAAGAACCAGAATGCACAAGTTGAGTGCTGGCCAGAGATTTCTTTGATTTTGACTATAATCTTATTGTATTTGTTTATAAGACGGTGTTATATTTATAGGGCTATCTTTGTGTTTCCTTTTGACAGGGGTGCTATGTATATTGTGCGATTTGATTAGTTATAATCTAACTATATTGTTTCTCTGGAAAATCATAGACCATCACATATTTTTGCCTTCTGATAATTTATTATATTATGCTATAATTCTTTGAACTTTTGTTGATTTGGAGACTTGATTTAGAGAAACAATTTTACTTTACTCCTATTGATCCTAAAGGCTTGCTTCTCCTCATTTCTTGGTATATCTCTGTTTTCAAGTTGTTGCAATCATCAATGTCTCAGTGTTTGCTACTTAAGTGATTGATAGAGTTAAAACATTGGTTTTGGGTTTTTAAAACTTTCTCATATATTGTTGTCTCTGTGTCCTTATTAGCTTCAGTTGTCAACCTTTCAAAGCCTACAGTCATCTGAGGGAGCCTCAATTAAGGGCATGCCCCCCTCAGAAAAGCTGGTTGCTATATCTGTGAGAGATTGTGTTGACAGATGATTGATATGGGAAGGGGGAAGGCTCTTCCACTGAGAGACGCAATATCCCTAAGGAAGTGGGCCTAGGCTGCATAAGACAAGTACCTGGGCATGAGACAGTGACAAAGCAAGAGACCAACCCAGAAAACATTTGCCCATGGCTTTTGCCTTAATTTTTTTCAAGCTTGACTTTCTATGCTAAGCTCCCAAAATGATGGATTGTGATCTGACAGTACCAAACTAAACATGTAAACCCACTCATGACCTGAGATACTTTTAGATAGGGGATTTGGTCACAACAACAAAGTAGGAAATTAGAACAAAAAGTTATATGCAAAGAGTGATTTTGCTGCTGGACAGAATCTTGGAATGTTCTCTTTTTAAGGTCTGTTGAAAACATCAGGATTTAAGATGGCAAAAGCATTACAAAACTATACACTGAGCTTCATCAGTTGTTCTGGTAGGACCTAGGAGATCAGAGTGTTGAGAGTAATGCAGACAGAGGAAGTCCAGATCATAGGATTTCAGTGCGCAACCGGCTATGGAAAATTAAACTAGAGGTCATTTGTGTGATATTTTAGCTGCAAATCATACTTATTCTGCCCATGCCTTGAAATTGAGTAAGGCAAAATTAAAAAATAATGGACTGGATGTCTTAGATGATATATTGAATCCTTTGAATGGTTGTTATTAGAGAGACATTCAGGACCACAGTGAAAGAAAGAGACAAGTGGAACAGAAATAAAGTCTTTGGTTTGTAGATCAAAACAGCACTAAGTAGTTTCAGATGGCAGCCGCATGCTAAAACGAGGCAGGAAATTTCAAGGAGATTATCACCATCAAAGAAAAGGTCCTAGCGCTGGATTTGAAAACTAAGATGGTATTTATAGAGTACTACTCCCTCCTGCTAATTCTTCTGTTAATTGAAGGACTAGGCAAAGAGATTCCTAGGGCCAGGAATAAACTTTGTATAATACCTGCTCCAAATGTGGTCCAACTATGGCAAGATCCAACTCAGTTTAGAATCCAACTTGACAGGCTCACCCATGTTGTGCTGGTTCTGGAAACAAGAAAGATGCAAAATTTAAGGTAATAGATTCTTTCTTTGGGGCTTCCATTCAGCACTGTGCCAGTCATCTGTGTTTGGCAGTCAGATCCCCAGTGAAGATACTGTAAAGGTTCATTGCATGAAGTGGTGAGTGTGAAGCCTGAATTGCATCTTGACACTACAAGATGTTAAGATACCTAAGTTATGAGACACTTCCCATAGAATACTTCCTGTAGGGAGTGGAAGTAACCAAACTTAGAGATGTATGAGATGTTGCAGGGATAGGACTGTCTAAGCCTTTTAAAACAGCAACAGGATTTATTGTTTTCCTTGCTCATCTTGTTTCCTTGGTCCACTCTTCCCTCACTATGTATACATTCCTCTATACTGGAATGGGAAGGTGCATCTATGTGCATCTATGTTGGAATGATATAACTTGTTTCTGATGTCACAAGATGTGTCAGCCAAAACATTTTCTTGTGTGTCAGAAGAGACTGGACATTTGAACAGTGTTTCAGCTATTGCAGAATTTTAGGATCATTGAAGTCAGACTACATTTTCATTATGAGATGACCATAATCCTATAGTAAACTTGGTCAGAACTAATTTGATTGAATCAAAAAA
>JAQQSO010003908.1:0-13196 GCA_028658305.1 Pachyuromys duprasi | reverse complement strand
AGGGAGGAGCAGCCTAGCTAGGCCACAGAGGAGGACATTGCAGCCAGTTCTGAAGACACCTGATAAGCTAGGGTCAGATGAAAGGAGAGGAGGTCCTCCCCTACCAGTAGACTTGGAAAGAGGAAGGGAGGAAACAAGGGAGGCAGAGTGGGATTGGGAGGAAATGGGGGATGGGGCTATGGCTGGGATACAAAGTAAATAACCTGTGATTTTTATAAAAAAATAAAAATTATTAAAAAATATTTTCTATTCCTTGACCTGAGTTTCTTCTCCTTCCTCCTTACTTGTCATTTGTAGGTTTGCTCTTTGCATGGTGTCCTATATTTTCTTTTCCTGAACTCACTTAGATTTAATATTTTCTTTGACCGCACTATCCATTTTTCTACCTTATCTTCAAGACATGAAGTTCTTTCTTCCATGTCTTTTAATCTGTTGGTGAGGCTTACCTCTGGTGCCTTGGTTTGACATTATTAGTTTTTCATTTCTAATTTTACCTCAATTCCGTTTTTCATTAATGACTGTATTTTTTGTTAAGTTCTACTGTCTTGTCTTGAATTGTTTTAATTATGTCATTCAACTAGTGTTTTCATGAAGGCATTCATTCATATATTCTTTCAGGTCTTTAAATATATTCATATTTGCACTGCTATTTTGAAGTCCCTTTCTTCTACTATGGATAAATTACTTTGTCAGGGAATAACACAATAGGGTTATGCTTCTGGAGGATGCATGCTGTCTTGGCTTCATTTCATGTTTTGTGATGGTATCTAAGCATCTGGAGTTAATGGTGTTTGAAGTGTTTCTTGATATGGATATATGGTATCATCTTTATTTGGTGGTTGTTTTGGTCTTTGGTTGCTGTTGCCTAATCTGGATCCTAGCCAAGTATGGCAGCTGTGAGGTCCCTGGGACCCACCAAGCGTGGTGGCTGTAGGGTCTTTGGTAAAGAGCAGTCTTGGATCTCAGACAATATTTGGTTGTGGGTTCTGTGAGAGAAGTTCTGAAGGATCATAAGAATGTCACAAAAGAATGAAGATGAGCTAAAGGAAAAGACTTGACCTAGAGTCAAGGGGATGAATGTTGGCTTGAAAGACAAGAAAGAGAATGAAGATTTCCTACCTGATTCACAGACTAGTGTGGTAGCTTTAGGTCCCTGCTCTGCTTGAGAGAAGGTCTGTGATTTGTCACCAAGAAAAGGCTAAAGGGAAGCACTGAAAGGTGCCACTAGAAAGAACTAAGGGGATGCTGGGTCTACACCAAGAAGGAGGGGTCCAGCATTATTATTATTGTTAAGAAATATTCATACAGTTATCTATAGAGAATTTGAAAGATTATCCATGGATAAAGGTTAACAAAAAAGTGTTTTAAAGTGAATTACTGTTACATAAAATTATTCAATCATTCCTTATTTTCACCATATAAAACACAAGTTATCTGACTTAGGAATATTGAGCCCTATTGCATGCTACTATGAAAAAGGGATAGTCACTTAGGATGGGCACATTTTGTGACAAACACAGTTAAATTGAAACAAATGGATGGTCACTGGATCTGTTATGCCATTTTATAATTCTACCTAGAGAAGAAGTGAAGATCAACAACCACTAAATCTTGTAAACAAATGAGATATCATTAATCACTTTGACCCAGTTTCGATTATCTTTCCTTGTAGGCTTTAAAAACATAAATACTGAACAGAAGATGAAGTATTTAGCTCAGAGAGTTGATTAATCTTGTCTTGAAAGCAAATATTTTTTAAGATTTTTTTGAGAAAGTGCTAAAATGATGTCTATAAATAAACAGGTGCACATAAACAAAGAGTAAAGGTATGTATTTGTACCCCAGAGCATTTACATTGATTAATATCATACTGGACAAATGAAAAAGAATAAACACATCATCATTAATTTTATTTTTTTATTTGTATCAAAAGGTAACAAGCTAATAAATGACTGTAGCTTCTGTATGTCAAAATGCTAAATTAATTGACATCACTAATTTAGAAAAATGTATTATTTACTAAGCAAGACAAAAACTTTAATTTTTTTTCTTTTGCTTGCTTCTCTATCATTAAATATGACAAACATTGACTATTTTTAAAATTCATTCTTGTCACAGCTGGTTACATTATTCATAAGTGCACATTAAGTCCCCCCTTGATTGCATCAGAAGTTAGAAACAAAACAATGAATTGAATGAGGTGGCTTAATATCATTTTTCAAGTATTGAAATGTCTTTGGGAAATAAGTGGAAAAATGGGAAGTTAAGAGGAGGAATAATGAGAGAAATAACCTGGATTTCTTTAAAATTTTTCCTATTTAATTACATACTAAAATTGTAAGAATAAAAGTCTTTATGTATGTTTTAATAATGTAATATGTGTTTTTAAACTTCAGAACATTTTAGAATTCTTCATCAAGTACACCCTTTGTCATTAAAAATAAGTATAAATATTTCATAAGTCAGAATTCAAAATCCGTGTAGTGATGATTGGCTAAATACAATCTGTTTGCAGTGGCTTGGCTAATCAATCACAAAACATCTTTAAAGATTATTATTTGAATCTTTGCAAAAGGAATCCTGGGAAAACAGACTAAGATATTGAAATATTCAAGATTCTGAATTCTCAGACATTATAAAGTCCCACCAATATGTGATCTATATAAAGCATTATGGTTACTTTTAGAAAACGGACTTTTTATCAAAGGTAGTAATTTAGAATATATTTTTCACTTCTTTGCATAACAACTTTTGTTCTAACTGTACAAAGATACATCTCTTGCATGTAGTAATCTCTAATAATTAGTATGCTCATGTGATATGAGAGACAGGCATATAAGAAATACATTTTAAATTCATTCCATTCCTAGCCCCTTCCTTTTATTTTTTTATTTTTTAATGTTTAAACATACTGATCGCCCTTAATCTGTGTGGCTAAGAGAGCTCCTGCATGCCTGGCCATCGTTTTGACTAACTGAACCTCGAAGTTTTGCCTGACTCAGACCTCGTTAGCAAAGAGACACTGTCTATGCCTATTATTTCTGAATGGATTCTCCAAGGACATTTGTGGATAGGAGTGAAGAAAAGAGGCAGTTTTATACAACAAAAACCATGACTTTTTAGCATTTCATAAGATTTCATTAATGAAATAAACTCATTCAAGTTTATAAAGCAAGGAAAAATCCAAATATTTTAAAATATTATTTCTCAATACTTATATTTTATACTAATCCCAATTTTAATTATTTTATTACAAGTGTCTCAATTAGAGTTCGAAATAAATGTAATAGCCAAGAAAAAAAAAGCTGGTCTATAAATACTCACAGCCAACTAAACACATGATAAACAGAAAACAGGAAAGTAAAAACACAAGAGCAACAACCAACTATTCTTGAAAGAGACATGTAAGAGATAAAAATTGAGTAGCAAGAGTAAGAAGCACCCAATACAAACTTTGTTCCAGTAGGAACTCACCAGATGGGCATCCCCAAAAAGCCCTTGCCCTCAAAGAAATGTCTATGACCTTGAGCAGATGCTGAAATGCCAGCACTACCACTGTGGTTGAGAAGCTCCTCAAATGCTAGAGTCCAGCTTGCCAGCATCTCTACTCAGTACCTAGAAAGGAGAAGTCAAAACTTGACTTGCAATTTCTGCTGTCCATTAGTCACTTCATCCGCCATGGCTGGGGATTGTCTGTGCTAATTGTGCCTGGAGACTACACACATCCTTGGATGCATGCTGTTATTCCTCCTTCTCAGACAGCTTTCTTTCCTTGATTCTTACAGCTAAAGAACTAATACTTCTCAGGACATCCCAAATGAATCCTATCTCTAGGCATGGTGTCTGTCCCAATTTTCAGTACTCATTTCCTTTCTCTGTCTTTTTCCCCCTTCTTCCCATAATTTTGCAGTAGATATTAAACCAGAGACTTTTGCAAACCAGCCCCTGAGACCACACACTGAAAAACTTTTGGAAAGACTGTGAAAATTCTTACTTTCTTCTGACCTTTAAACAGGCTGGTATTCTCTCTACAGACTTTATCTCACACTGTTGCCTTTGCCAGTGTCATACTTATAAACACAAAACAAAACAGGAAAAGCTGTACCTACCCAATGGAAGGACAGATAGCATTTCAGACCCTCCAAAAGTTTCTCATTAAATAGAGATATATCTAGCATCATGCACACTCTCCTATTCTTCAGTCATTACCTGAGAATATAGCACAGCTTTTTGTGGTTATGCATACCACATTAATTGAAAGATTTGTATTAAGGTATGAAAGAGTATTAGACAGCTTTAGGCACCATGGGAACAAAAGTCTATATCTGCTACAATTTCTACTTAGTTACTTGAAGGAATAACATGATTACAGGGTTTTATTCTTAAGTATTTTAGGGAAAGAAAACAGGAAAAGTAGAGGGAGAAAGACTGAAACAAGAATTTTAAATCGATGCTTGTGTAATCTGGATAATGACAATCCAAGGATTCATTACACTTTTCCCTCTATTTAGATGATTCAGTAATAAACCCAAAAAAAGGATGAATTAACCAAAATATCAATGTAACTATTTTAGCTTTAATTCCCTTCTCTTTGGCTTTCTTGGTAGAACCTTGAGAACTCTTCTGAACACCTTTCAAACAGATCAGAGAAGGGAGACATTCTGCCAGTGCCTGCAGGTTCACTTCCACTCCAGAGACTGGGGAACAGTGGGGACAACAGAGAGGACAAATCCAAGTGGAGAGCTCTTCGGAGTGAGAGAGGAAAGTCTGAGCAGTAAACTTGCCTGAAGCTCCCAAAATACGTCACCCCTCCTGCTAGACTGCTACCTGTGGATAACTTCCAATCCAACAGTCCCATGCACTCAAATGTCTGGATGTGCCTGGTGTCCCAAGAAGCCATCGTGAGACCCTCAACAAGGTGCAGTAAACAAAACAGAAATGCTACTCAGCCCAATATTTCTGCTAAAGTGAGGGTGCATTCAAACCCAGTGTAAACACAATGTTTCCTTCTCCTGTTTGGAAATAAGCAGCCTTTAAGAAAATATTTAAGGTACAAATCTTAAAGGTTAACATGCTTTGAAGGATTCAACAAATTCCAGTGGGAAACAAATTTTACATTTCTCACAAAATTCATTTTAATTGAGAGATGGACCAAGTATTTAAAATTCTGTTAGTATAATTATAAAAACAAAACAAAACTTGCATATATCATACTTTAAGAGCCAAAGAATCCTAGGTATCATTCCATCTCTAGATTAAGCCCTAACTTGATAAGTCCACAGGTGTTCTCCTGTAATTTGCAAAATATAGTGTCAGGGAAGCTATTGTTGTTGTTGTTGTTGTTATTTTTTTTGTTTTGTTTTTTGCCAACTTGACACAAACAAGACTCAACTGGGAAGACAGAATCTCTCCCCCATCAGACTAGACTGTAGGCAAGCCTGTGGAGTGTTTTCAATGTTGATTATTGAAAGGGGAGAGCTCATCTGACTATGGGCTGTACTACCTATGGTCCTAAAGTATATAAGAAATCTGGCAGAGCAAGCCATGGGGCACAAGCTCTCCATGGTCTCTGCTTTAGTTCATGCCACCAAGTTTCTGTCTTGAGTTTTGTCCTGACTACCTCCCATGATGAACTGTGATGTGAAGTAAATTGAAATAAGCCTGTCCCTTTCCAAGCCACTTTTGGTCTTGACATTTCAAAAGGAAGCAAACTATGAAAGTTAGCAACACATCCTATCGGAAGCCATCTTCCTTAGTTAAGGCTGTAGACACCATATTTATACAGGAGTTTGGTGGAAATATCTTTTAGCCTTAGATGAAATAGGCACCAGGTGCAAAAATTCTAGGGGAGTGCAATTTTCTGGTATACATGCTGTTTTTCCAAAGGTCGACAAATTTCCTGATTCTATAATTCAAAATAAAGTTACTCATTTAAAAGTCTTTTCTCCTGGGATAATCCTACAGTTAATCATTCAGTTATGAAACAAGGAGGGAAAGAAAAGGGTCATGTGTGCAGCACAGTTTTAACTAAGTAGGTGGTTCCTCCAGCAAAGAGAGGAGCAAGGGGGAGAAAGCGTTGGTCACCTGCACAGCTTCTAAGCTTGGTGGCTGGAATCTGAAAACAAAGCTGGTTTATCTAGTTTTTCTTGTATTCAAACTCATGACTTACATATTTCATTCAGTCTAACTTTCTGATACATAAGAGACACATTATAATTTAAGGATGTGTTGAAAACCAAACATTAATTTTTATGACCTTTGAGCTACACCGTGTAATCCCTGACATTTATAAAGGATTTTCCAAACACAGAAGTTACTCAGACTTTATGTAACTGGTCAAGTTGTCATTACTAAGAACTCTCAGTAGATGTTGTTTAGATAGATATCATCAAGTGAAAACTGAGATTTCATCAGTTTTCCTTAGGTGCTAAAGCTGCTAAGTGGTAGTTGGAATTACTATGTGGGAGAACATTAGCAATAACATTCTGCAGTGTCTAGCGGTATAAGTCTTAAAAACTTATCACTACAGGATTGCATATACTTGCTTCTCTGGACTTGATGTAAAACCCAGCCTATCAATTTCTCATTCTAAGGGAATGTATGTGTGGATGAGCAGAACTTGGGTGAGGTGTAGCAAGCTGAACAGTAGTGATAGCCTGGAAGCAAGGGCTGAGAGGGAGATGGTTAGATTTCAAATGCCATTTCAACATAACATGGCAGAAGGCTTACACCAGCAACTGACTGATGAGCCTGAGTTAAAAATACTAACTCCCGTTCACCAGGAGATGTGGTTCCCAAAACAGAGAGCATTCGATGGCTATTGCCTCTGAGGTCCAAAAGGAAAATCTAGGAGATTGTTCAAGTGACTCTAGAGCTAAACTCTTCTTCCTGGTGGCCTTGATTAAAGGAGTTTTGTTCATTTTTTCTTGTCATTTGTGTTTATATCAATGGTATAAGGAAATTTTCAACAACACTGTAATATATTCCCTTAAGAAATATTCATTTTTTGTACGAAATTTTTTCTAACACAAATAATTATTTTGAAAATTATGTGCTAATGAAAACCAAGATTTGGTTATACTTGATAGGTAACTAATTGTAAAATACCATGTTTCAGGCTATCAGAATGACCCTGAAAAATCCCTGGAGAAAACTGTTGTAAGAGGAAGCATTAACTTAATTTAGCAGGGCTCTTTCTTTGCTTATCTCCTAGGAAGCACAGGTTCTGAAGCAGAAGTGAAGACAAGGTTACATATTGAAATATGTCATGGAAAGGGCCTATCAGAGGAAAGGGGAAAAGGAAGACTAGATGGAAAAGGTACACAGATAATCATGAGAGTCTGGAAGTGACAAACAACGGAAAAGAAGTATCATTGCTAGGACATATCAGAGAAGTGATAAGAGTGTCTCTAATGACCCAACAAGGTCTCACATCACAGCTACTCACTGAAGGAGTCCCATGTCCTACATGGATGACTGGTAGCCCCACCAAGCTGAGAACAATGAAGAAAGACAGCTTGGTGAATATGAAGCTGCAAAAACTGAGGCTGCCTCTCATCAGCGGTCCACAATGTAAAACAGCCTGGCAACATAGTCCACAGCTGTTTCGGGCCCCGTTTCCATTGTAGAGCATACGTATTTTCAATGTATAAAAGCAAGCACTCTGTTTGCAGTTGTCAAGTTGCCATGACAAGATACAAGTTCTTGTTTCAGTTCTGCATAGGAGTTTATTTCCACCTAGCTGCCAGGGAAAGCTGAGGCAAACCAGTGGCTGATGTTTTCCCAGGGGAAATCTGCTTTAGGCATCCTGTGTTTGGGCAGGCTTTTGTACACAGGAACTCAGAAATCTAGATTCCCCTTGTTTCTATTCCTTCCATCCCACTCTGAAATAAATTATGGTAAGCCTATACTATCAACAACATTAAGAAATGTAGAGGAGAAAGATATATATTTTAAAAATGCCTGCTGAAATTCATCCACCAAGCAGAAGGGATACTGAAATGTTAGATAAGGGATGGAAGATGTCTAAGCTTGGGTCTGAATGGCCGTTCAGTCACCGAATCAGTGATTCTCTGTTGTTGTGACAAAATGCCTGAAGAAAGCAACCTAAGGAAGAGTATATTTTAGCTTACAGTCTAAGGATGAAACCATCATGGGGGAACAGTGTGACTTCAATAGCACCTCCAGCCATGGAGATACTAGATTAACAAATAAAAACAAAACACTCTTTTTTTTTTTTTTAAACAAAACACTCTTGATCAAGGGAACTACATCTCCAGCCTGAATGGAGACTTAACATTCCAGTCAGGCTAGTCATTCACTCTGCCCCATGAGGCAGAATAATTTACCCTAAGCTAAAGAAGTGTGCCAAACCATTAGTCCTTTAATGAGATAGTTTATTTACCTTCCCAGAATTCCCTCTGCTAGTACAACATCTTACAAGGCTGAGGCCATGCTAGAGCCAGCTTTTCTAAATTATTCTCCTTCTCTTCCCTTTTCTAAGCATGCTTTCCTTAACATTTTGGGTTCCCTACTGTTCGAGGCTTTTCTTACTTTTTCTCTAAACACCACCCCTTCCTTCCACATGGCTGTTTGTCTGCTGTGCGTCCAACCTCCATGCCAACTTCAGTGCCATGGCTTTTCTTCCATCTCACCCCCACAGGACAGCAGTTGAGATTTACAACCTGTTTGTCTTAGTGATTTTGCTTTTAAACTCAGATCTAATTAATTGTCCTTAAGCTTCCATGTGAGCCCATTTGTCTTAGCTACTTTTCTGCTGCTGTGATAAAATACCGCAATCCAAGCAACTTGTAAAAGAAAACATTTGATTTCGAGCTCATGGCTCCATTGTGGAGGGGAGCATGCAGCTGGCAGGCATGAAGCTGGAGCAGTAGATGAGAGCATACGCCCTGATTCACAAGCACAGGAAAGAAAGAGATAATTAGGAGTGTCATGGGCTTTTGAAACCTCGAGGTGTACTCCCAGTGACACACCTTCTCTGACAAGTCCTTCCCGAAGAAGTCTATCAAATGGAAACCAAGCATTTTAGTACATGAGCTCATGGAACCATTTGCATTCAAAGAAGCACACTCTTCTTTAATACTCTTACTAGACACTGAACCCCAAAAGGAGACCCATATTTTTTCTGGATTATTGGCAAGACCATGAGGCAGCATCACACTCCTCCGCAGTCAAAAAGAAAACAATGAGTGTTAGTATTTAGGCACCTGTTTCTGGGTTGCCTAGCAACTTATGATGTCATCATGTGTTGCTTGTCAGGTGGTCCTTAAAGGGACCAACCCACCACATTGTCCCTCTCTTGGCCTCTGTTGCCTCATGCTCTCTTGCCCTTTTTCGCCCTCTCCCCTCTCTGTTGGGGCGCCCTCCTTCTCTTCCCACATCATATCTCCCTCTCTTCTCTCTCTCTCTCTCTTTATCTCCATCTAATAAACCTTTTTCATATAAAATCTGTTGTGTGCCTCATCATCATTCATTAATTGGTCCCAACATTAGTGCACTTCCCGGGAAGGGTCTCTCCTGGTTTTCCCAGGATCCCTTTTGGTTTCCTACGGGAACATGGATGTCTGCAACAGATTTTTTTCTGCTCTATCTACCCCTAACCACCTATGCCTAAAAATCTTTACTTTCTCTCAACTGCCCTTATGCTCACACCAGCTTGCAGCTGTTCCCCCTGGCTCCTCGCTGCAGCTGCTCAGCTGCTTAGGTGTTCCGAGCCCTGGGTTCACCCAGTGCTAAAATCCGCTTCAGACAGACACAGCCTGCTTCCAGCTAAGCAATTACTGAGGACCCTGTGCACAGACAAATGGCTTTAGATTGCACTACTGCCTCTATGTCCATGGGCATGATTTTAAATTTCCCTCGGAATGCCTGCTGCCATGTTGGTTTTGGGAAAAGGAGGGTAGAGCCATGGCTTCACTGCCATCTCCACAAGGTTTCAGAGCCATCTTAACTTAGGGCAATTCTGCCCCTATCCTTTCCTGAGGATGAGATTCCCTCTATGAGAACTCGGCCTTACTGCTCATAAAGCCCTAGTACTAGGCACTGAGGTCTTCCAACCACTAGCCGTATAGTCCATTTCCATTTTCCCTTTCTCATCCGCAGGAACGGCTTCCTCATATCTCTCCTCTTAGGAAAACCTCTGGCTTCTACACCTATATTTTAAAATGCTTTAAATTCTTATCTAACAATTTTTTTAATTTTCTCATTGGGTTTACATTTATAAGACACCCTTAATCATAACTAACTTTTTATCTCCTTTTATACTAAGACAGCAACAAGCCTCATTTTAAATTGGTATGGATTTTTATAAAAATTCAAAGTTACGTTTTACAATATATATATATATGATTCAACCCTGCTTCAAAATAAATTTTATATAATAATAAAATTTCAAAGTCATAAATGTCTATACAAATTAAGTTGATTTAAAATATACGTCTGCCTATGTCTTTATCAATTCCTAAATTAATAAATGCTTTTTCTCCTGCCATGAGCTACCTATGATCTGGATTCACCACTAGACTTTCTGGCTAATTGGTTTGCTATAATAAATTCAAATATAATTTTAAAATTGCTTTATACTGTTCGACTATATTGTTGGTTTTAAAACTCATAACTCAGGTTACTATGTACAGGTTTTTACCAATATTCTAAATTAAAATCTATTAATTTTAGAGGTACTTATGATAAAACTTATTTGCTGTGCTGTATTTTTACTACCAAAAGATTAAAATAAGCTTGGTCTTGTTTTCTAAGAATGGTATTTTTATTAATCTATATTATAGCCTTAGACTTTTATAAGCTATGAACTTTTTATATACTAAATCATACTAAAAACTATTGTGCTCTTGCTTTAATGGACTATATTTATGACTTTTAAGGCTCCAACTTAACAGGGACAAAATCTAAAGTCTTAATATTTAATGTTAATGAATGCAAATTAATAGTCATCTCACAGACGTCCAAATATATATTTTAGTCCTACAGATGCAAACATGGTCTCACTGCCATCTTTAATAAACAGCTGAGGATGGTCCTTGAGTCACCATACAGGAGTTGGTAAAAATAATAAGAAAAGAGCCTTCCAGAAAGGCTCATCTATATCAAAAACTATGCTCCAGACCTTGGCTGCTGCTCTGAGGCTGTTGGCATTCCCACACAAAAAACAAGGGGTCTGCAATGTCCCAACCCACCGGGTTATAGCCAAAAGTCAATTCTGCCATGTGATTGTTTCAAATGCAGCCAAAGGGGACATTGGTCCTACAGCTGCCTCAAAAAGCCATGGCTGCCTCCTGGCAGACTGGCCTCTGGAAGTCAAAATGTTCCCATGCAGGTTTGTCCTCTGTGCCCAGCATGGGAGGCTCAACCAGAACAAGAGCCATAGATACATCCAGCCTTCCAGCTCCTTGGCCTGGCAAAGGACAAATGGTTCCTTTATTCAGCGATCTCCACCACCCTCACCCAGGCCAGGGTAACATTGTAGGTCTGTTTTGGCCTCACATTGGGGTCCCATGGACATGTTGCCAACTTCTGTCTTGGGAGATTTCAGATGCTTCTCAGTTCTCTTTATATACAGGAGACCAGGCTTTAAGCCTAAGTCCTAGAGTTGCTACAATATGCCTTGTTGCCAGACTCAAGAAACAGGCCTAAATAAAACCTTTTTCCATCCCTTTATTTAGCTAAAGGACAATAAATGTTCACAGCAGTCTCACCTATGTCTCCTGATAAATAAGTTGATACAAAAGCTCCTCTCAAAAAAAATATTGTTTGAGGGTCTAAGAAAATGTTTTAAGGTTGATAAGTGCAAATTATAAAGGTTGTGAGATCTAAGATGATTTAAGGTATCCTAAATAAGTAAAAAGGCTTAATATTTCCTCCTGTTGTTATGGTACTGTTATATTGACTGTCCAGAGCTTTGACCTTTATCAATAGAGCTCTGATTTATTAATCTAACTCTAATACAAAAACATTCCAGTATACTACCCACTATCATGGTTCTATGATAGTGGTTCCAAGCTCAAGATTTTAAATCTCCATAATGTGTACTTATACTAAAGGTTAAGATCAAGTGAGTTTTTGTTCATTCTACTTCACAAAGGTTTCTGCTTTTTCAGAGCTCTCCTTAAAGAATGCTTATGCTGTTAACACAAATGTGTATGTCTTCCTTCTTTTCTACAATGTATATTTCAGTGCAGATTACAATTGTGATGCTAACATGTCTAAAGTTTTATCTCTTTCATAAAACTTAAAAGAAATTCTTTTAAGCCACAGGAAATCCACCTGAATCCACCTCTCAGGTCAATTGGGCTCCAGGTAAGTACTGCACTTAATTGCCTATCTCAGAGGGTGGGATTCCTCCCCTTTCCCTGGTTTTGGAACTTCCCTTTTCTGGCTAATTGATTGCTACTCCCTACATAAAACACCAGTTGGATTAGTGAGTCCCCCTCATTTATCAGCATAAAATGCCTCTCTTGGTAGGGGAAGCTTGACTTCTGAGCTCCAGCAACTTCCTACTGTCTTTTGAGATGGAGGGACTCCCCCACCCAAAGCCACATCTTCACTGGCTAGGGTTGACCCTTTCTGCTGACCTCCATTTAGGACTCCTCTTTTCCCTGGGACAGATTTTTTCCCTCTATGTGCACAGTTTCTCCCCCTCATGCTCGCCTACAAAAATTCTAGTGCTAGGTAAACTGTGCCTCCTATGGGCAGCTGTGCCCTTGGTCTCTGGCCAAAGCTGACAAGCTGTTGAATCAGGTAGGACCATTTCTACTGTATCAAAACTTGCTCTTGGGACTCCCTGACAGGTCACTGACTCCTACCCTCCAAATGGGAATAGTCCATTTGTCTCTTCCTCCAGATTCTCCTCTGGGATATCTTCTGGAGAATTTCAGGTTTCCACTCCTAGTTCCCGCTTTAAAGGCCTCTGAGTTTACACACTTCTGTAACCAAACACAGCCTCAGTTTCCTTAGATGACAGATCCAAAGCAAAGCCTTTTTAAATTACTGCCAGTGATTGGGTAAATGGAGGTTCCCTCAGGTAAATAGAAGTTCCCATGATCAAGTCTCTTCGATCCAAACCTTCCACCTCTGTTCGCTCTCCCAAAAGTTTTAAATATACACCTAAAGGGTTCTCTATAACCTACTTAATTTTATCTATCTATATATATATAGGCATG
>JAQQSO010003907.1:0-13198 GCA_028658305.1 Pachyuromys duprasi | reverse complement strand
TTTGCATCAATGTTCATAAGAGAGATAGGTCTGAAGTTCTCTTTTTTTGTTGGGTCTTTGTGTGGTTTAGGTATCAAGGTGACTGTGGCTTCATAGAAAGAGTTCGGTAATTTTCCTTCTATTTCTATTTTGTGGAATAGTTTAGAGAGAATTGGTGTTAGGACTTCTTTGAAGGTCTAGTAGAATTCTGCACTAAAATCATCTAGCCCAGGACTTTTTTTGGACAGGAGGCTGTTGATGACTGCTTCTATTTCCTTGGGGGATATAGGCCTATTCAATCTTTCTACCTGATCTTGACTTAATTTAGGTAGATGGAATCTATCAAGAAAATTGTCCATTTCATTTAGATTTTCAAATTCTCTGGCATATAGGCTTTGGTAGTAAGACCTAATGATTGTTTGGATTTCCTCAATGTCTGTTGTTATGTCCCCCTTTTCATTTCTGATTTTGCTGATTTGGACAGTTTCTCTCTGCCTTTTTGTTAGTTTGGCTAGGGGTTTATCTATCTTGTTGATTTTCTCAAAGTTCCAGCTCTTGGTTTCATTGATTCTTTGAATAGTTTTATTTGTTTTTAATTGATTGATTTCAGCCCCTAGTTTGATTATTTCTAGTTATCTGCTCCTCTTTGGTGTATCTGCTTCTTTTTTTTTCTAGGGCTTTCAGTTGGGCCATTAAGTTGCTTGTATGAGATGTTTCAAATTTCTTCCTGAAGGCACTTAGTGCTATGAACTTTCCTCTTAGCACTGCCTTCATTGTGTCTCATAAGTTTGGAAAGTTGTGCTTTCATTTTCATTGAATTCTAGGAAGTCTTTAATTACTTTCTTTATTTCTTCCCTAACCAAGATCTCCTTGAGTAGCAAGTTGTTCAGTTTCCATGTATGTGCAGGCTTTTTGCTGTTCCTATTGTTGTTGAGGTCCAGCTTTAGACCATGATGGTCAGATAGGATACACGGAATTATTTTAATTTTCTTGTATCTGCTGAGAGTTTCTTTGTGACCCACTATGTGGTCTATTTTGGAGAAGGTTCCATGAGGTGTTGAAAAGAAGGTATACTCTTTCAATTTAGGGTGAAAAGTTCTGTAGACATCTACTAGGTCCATTTGATTTAAGGCCTCTGTAAGTGCCCTTGTTTCCCTGTTTTACTTCTGATGGGATGATCTGTCCCTTGGTGAGAGTGGAGTGTTGAAGTCTCCCACTATCAGGGTATTGTGATCAATGTGTGATTTCAGCTTTAATAATGTTTCTTTTACAAATGTGGCTGGTCTTATATTTGGGGCATAGATGTTCAAAATTGTGATCTCTTCCTTTTAGAGTTTTCCTTTGATGAGAAGGAAGTGCCCCTCCTCATCTTTCTTGATTAGTTTTGGTTGAAAGTCTATTTTATTAGATACTAGGATTGTTACCCCAGCTTGTTTTCTGGGTCCATTTGCTTGAAACACATTTTTCCAGCCCTTTAAGCTGAGGTAGTGTTTATCTTTGTTGCATAGGTGTGTTTCTTGGATGCAGCAGAATGTTGGATCCTGTTTCTGCATCCATTTTTTTTTTTTTTTTTAGTGTGTGTCTCTTTATTGGAGTGTTGAGTCCATTTTTGTTGATAGATAATAGTGACCAATGACTGTTACTTCCTTTTATTATGGAGTTGGTGGTCTTACTATGATTCATTGCTTTTTTTTTTCCTTTTTGTTGTGAGGTTATCTAAATCCTATATTTTCTTTGATGTAGTTGTTTTCATTGAATTGGAGTTTTCCTTCTAGAATCTTCTGTAGGGCTGAGTTGCTGTGTAGATATTGCTTAAATTTTGGTTTGTCATGGAATATTTTGTTTTCTCCATCTATGTTGATTGAAAGCTTTGCTGGGTATAGTAGTCTTGGTTGGCATCTGTGATCCCTTAAGGACTGCATGACCTCTGCCCAGGCCCTTCTGACTTTCGTAGTTTCTGATGAGAAGTGTGGTGTGATTCTGATCAGTCTACCTTCATATGTTACTTGACCCTTTTCCCTTGTTGCCTTTAATATTTTTTCTTTGCTTTGTAGGTTTAGTGTTTTGACTATGATGTGACAAGAGGTATTTCTTTTCTGGTCTAGTCTGTTTGGTGTTCTGTAGATTTTTGTATATTTATGGACATTTCTTTCTTTAAGTTGGGAAAATTTTCTTCTATGATTTTCTTAAAAATATTTTCGGGTCCTTTGAGCCTGGAGTCTTCTTTTTCATCTATTCCAATTATTCTTAGGTTTTGTCTTTTCATGGCATCCTTGATTTCTTGGATGTTTTGTGTTTGGGACTTTTCTGATTTTATTTTTTCTTTGAGTGAGGAATCAATTTCAGCAAGCATATCTTTAGCTCCCGATATTCTCTCTTCCATCTCTTGTATTCTATTGTTGATGCTTACCTTTGTGGTCCCTGATCTTTTCTCTAAGTTATCCAGTTCCAGGTTTTTCTCTGTTTGTGTTTTTTTATAGATTCTAATTCTGTTTTCTTGTTTTGTACCATTTCCTTCATCCGATTGAATGTGGCTCCTATTTTTTGGGTTGTTTCCTCTCTGTATGTCTTTAATTGTTCCTCTACGTGGGGAGTTAAATTCTTCTGTATTTCTTTAAGGGCCTTGTTCATTTCCTCAGTTTGTTCCTCTAGTACCTGCATAAACATGGCTTTAATATTATTTTCCTGTTTCTCCGCTGAATTAAAATCTCCATTGCTTTTGGGGTTTCTGGTGGTGCCATGGTGTCCTGATTTTTGCTGGTTGAGTTCTTAAGTCGACCTCTTGCAATTTGTTTATATATACTCAAGGAGCTGTTTGTTCCTTGAAGCTGAACTTCAGACTGGAACTGTCAGTCTCTGGTGTCTGGAGTAGTTTTCAAGAAGATCAGGGAGTTCCAGTGGTTTGATATTGTGTGTTGTGCCTCAGTTGTCCTTGTGGGAGGAAAGGTCACTGGTGCAGTTTCGTTGTTGGGGAGGGGAAGTAAGTGTGTGTGTGTGTGTGTGTGTGTGCGTGTGCGTGCGCTGGGAAGGTGTCTTAAAGGGGAGTGCTAGAGGAGTGTATATGGTTGAGCTATGGGGTTTGGGAGCAAGCGCAGGAGGGGATGAGGGTGCTAGCAAGTTTAGCAAGCACAGACTGCGGGCAAGTGCCTGGGCAGGTTTCCTGGATTCCCAGTGTTCTTCACTCTGTGGCGGTTCCGCATGCTGGACTCTGAGGTCAGTGGGTGGCGCTGCGGGTGCCTCCTTCTGAGCTTGGAGCTGTGCAACCCAGTCTGGGATGGTATCAGGGGACACTTTAGTGTGGACCAGTTACTATATGTCCTTGTCCAGGGTGGTGGTTGGTTGTACTGGCACCATGGGAGGTGCGTGTTCTGCTTACGGCTAGCAGATGTGTGCCCACCGTTTCTTCCAGCTCTGGACTAGTATCTGAGGTGCCTCAGTCTGGACCAGAAACTATGTGTCCCAGTCAGAGATGGTGACTGGTGGGGGCGAGAGGCTGCACGTTCAGATCAGAGCTAGTAGATGTGCACCCGCCATTTCTCCCAAGTCTGGAATGGTATCAGTCTGGACCGAGAACTCTGTGTTCCTGTCAAAGATGGTGGCTGGCGGGGTGGCGGGATGCTGCACAGTAAGGTCAGGGCTAGCTAATGTGTGCAGCTGATACACCGGACCGGAATGATCTCTAGGGTGTCTCAGCCTTGCCAGGAGACTGTGTGTGTCCCGGACTGGCCAGCTGGTAGCACCGAGGGAACCTCGCGTTCAGATCAGGGCTGTGCACAGCTGCTCACCTGGAGTTTTTCCAGGGATTAACTGGGTGTCCCTAGGACTTTCCCACCAAGTGAGGACTTGATTTCCTCACCGTAGGAATTCTGCTCTCCTGGCAATCACAAACGCCGGTGTTTTAGGACACAGATTTCAGTCTTCTGGTCGCTGCGCCAACACTGCTGTCCTACTTCTCAGACACAGTGTCCTCCTGGGGCCACCATCTTGGCGTCCTCCCTCATGACTGTCTTAAACTAGGTAAAGGACCACCACCTCCACCCTGTCAAACGAAATAAACAAACAAACAAAACCCCCAAACAACCACTACCGTCATCAACAACAATAAAACCAAGGTCATAAAACAGGCCCAAGGCTTCAGGAAATCTGTTGACCACAGAATTCTGTCTTAAATTCGTCTACTCTTGTCATGTAAACTGGAGACTGGAGTGCAAACACAGACAATATGATGTATCACCCTTCCTGCACTTTCAAAAATCAGTTTTACCCTCACCCCAACACACACACACACACACACACACACACTATTTGTAGAGGAATGTTAATTCAGAATATGGTTGCACTGCCAAGAGATCACATCCAAAGACCTTCTGGGTCTATATTATCTGGCTGGCATACAAACACGCCTTTAATCCAGGAGATAGAAACAAACTGATCTCTGAGTACAAGGCCACCCTGGTATAGAGCAAGTTTCAGGTAAAGAAAAGTTTAGGTCTAAGTGTGGTTTTGCACATCTTTAATCCCAAACAATCAACATAAAGTTATTTTGTGGAAGGAAGCACCCTTGTTTGACAGTGATGCCTAATTGAGTGGCAGAAACAGAGATGGATCAGAGAGAGAGAGAGAGCTGAGAGAATAGGATCTGCCCAACTCACAAGAAGAGAGGAAAGGGAATCTACATAAGGGGGCAATGCAGAGAGAAAGGAAGCAGTTTCACTGGGATAGGAATAGAAAGACAGGTTGCAGACAGAGAACTCAGATGAAGACAGAATGAACCAGAGGATGAGAAGGAGCTAGGATATTAGAGCAGATTGCTGGAGTTAGTCGGAGGCCAAGCAGAGCAATTCATATGTTGAGAGAAAAGCCAGATTGAGAAGATGAGTTTGAGCCAGAACAGATGAGTTGAACCAGCCAGCCCAGAGCCCAATAAGAACAAGAAAGGGTGAGCTTATTAGGAAGTGAGTCTCAGAGGCTGAAATCATTCTAGGCCTAGATTAGATTGTATAGATGCTAGAAGCTTCCAGGACTAGGCCTAGGTTAGCAGAAGGAGGCAGTAAGACTCCAAGACAACTTGCTTCAGGCAAATAAAGGTGCCTTTTACACCTATTCCTACTATAAAAGCTATTTCTTGGACCCTGTAAGGTAGTTCTTCTATATCCTGATACTGCCTCAGGATGCAGGTTTGGGAGACATCAAACTCTCAGACCAATGAAAATTTGTTCTTGCTGTTTTGATGTAAAATTAAGTCTATTCATTTATTTTCTTCTGCTGACGTCTTTCTTATACTAGGTATGCCATAGAACAGATTCATAACCTTCCTGTGACTCAGTTCCCTACCTGTAAAATGCCTGTAGTAATAATTTTGTGTATATCATGTTTTTTGTTAGTTTTATTTTGCTTCTTTGTTTTTGTTTTTGTCTTGGGGACTAAGCAGGAAGGTTAAACATCTTTAAATTGCTTGTGGCAGTGCATGGCATTTCTTAGACTCTCCAAAATATTCAAATTACTGGTAGATAATACAGTAAAAGTGGGTTGACTTGGGTATTTATTTAGCATGTGTATTTTCATAAATTGTTATGTATTTGTGTTTCCTTCATAATGACAATGTGCACTTTTAAAGATGTCTGTGAAATGACACCACACATACTTATTGCTTTAAGATATACTTAATCATCATTAGGTTTTTGGGACTTATTCATGATATTAAGTACAAGCAATTCATTTAATTGCTTTATAAATTGCTTAAGACATTGTGCAAACTATCACAATTTATATATTCGTTGTGCTATAAATGGATATTTGGGTTGTTTTCAGCATGGATTTTATTAGTGCAAGTCGGTTTACAGTAAACAGCATTGGCTGTGGAGGTGTTGTTCTTACACATAGTGAAGCTTTCCTTCGGGGGCTCTGTTCACACAGCTGCTTCCGAAGACAGCTAATTGTCCACAGTGTTGGCTTCATCACATCTGTCCATTCCAGTAACAGGTGAGGGCCCCTTTCTTACTGTCCTCGGGAGGAACTTATGGACATTTAAAATGACACTCATTACAATCACCATGACATGCATTTTATGGTCATTTTAGCTTGCGTTTTCCAGAGTGCTAGTGAAACAGAGTCTTCTTAATTTTTTTATTGGCCATTTCACATCCCTTCTTGTTAATGGCACACTTGTGCCTTTGTCCACTTCATTCCTACATTGTCTTTTTTATTGTTTTGTAGTTTTTTTTTAATAATTTTGAATCCTGGTCCTTCTTCATTTATAAGTTTTTAAAATATTCTCTATAGACTCTGCCCTGCAACATCTTTTCTTACAGTGCTTTCATTCGAATAGATGTTTGATGTTTTAATGTAGCCAAATATATCATGTCTTACGTAAAATATTACATTCTTCCTCCTAAAGTCTTAAACTCAAAAACCATCTGTCAAATAGGGGTGGCAACACACAGTAGGCTGGGCCCCCCCACGTCAGTCACTGATCTGTAAAATTCCTCATAAACTTGCCTGCAGACCAATCTCAGGTGAAATTCCCTGTTCTCAGATAACCCTGGCTTGGGTCAAGTCGCTAAAAATAAATAAATAAATAAATAAATAAATAAATAAATAAATAAATAAATAAATAAATAAATAAATAAATCAGGACACTATCTCATGTTATCTATTACAGATGCACATATGTGAGTACAAATGTATACACAACCTAATCATAGTACCTGTATGGTAAAAACCCCTCCACTAGTTCTCTGTTGTCTATAAAATATATTGAAATTGTCTCAACAGCAGAGATAAGGTTTTGTGATTTAATTCCATCTTCCCTATATTTCCTGATCTCTTGTCATCGATACCTATGCTTCACACCTTAGCTGAAAAGAGCGATCCATAGGCCTTAAACTTGCCTTGATGCTTTATAACTGCAACTTTATCTTCGTGATAGCCCCTTGTCCACACTGCTCAATCTTGCAAGGTGCACTTAGCATATTACTGCTATTCTTTGAGACTTGGTGCCAAGGTTCCTCCTTCATGAAACTGTGCCAGCATAGGGCTGTCTGTCTTTTCATTTATAATAATGCCATTTCAATGCCATGTCAGTCTTCCTTCTGGGTTGGAGGTACAGTCTTAAATCTCAGTACAGTGTGTGATAGCTAAGAAACACTCATTAATATCTGCTGCATGGAATAGGAAATAGACTTAAGGGGTACCCATTAATATCTTAGGAATCATTCACACACTGCTTCCTTAATGAGACACCTTATAGGAGAAGAGAAATATTTTGCCTAAATCCTTGTGGCGTCTACATTTTAGTGGATTACATTCTGTTGGGAAATAACAACAGGACATTTTTTGTAGTTAATTAATTTAGTTTTATTCACTTTATATCCTGGTTGTAGCCCCATCCCTTCTCCTCTCCCACCCCTCCCTTCCTTTCCCTTCCTTCCTTGCCTCTTCCTCAGCAGCTCATCAAGTTTGCGTAAGGACTGAACATGTCCTCTTCCCCTGTGGCCTGGTAAGGCAGTCCCACTTGGGGGAAGTGATCAAAAAGCTGGCAAGTGAGTCTGTGTCCAGTGCAGTCCCCACTTCCTCACTAGAGTATCCACATGCTACATCTTTGTAGAGGACCAAGCTCCAGTTTCTGCATGGTCTTTGGTTGATGCTTCAGTCTCAGCAAACCCCTCTGGGTCCTGGTTAGTTGGCTCTGCTGGTCTTTTTGTGGAGCTCCTGTCACTTCCAGGTCCTTTTCTCTCTCCTGCCACTTTTCCACAAGACTCCCAACTTATCATCCAATGTTTGGCTGTGAGTCTCAGCATCTGTTTTGAGGCACTGCTGGGTAGTCTGGACAGCTTCTGTCAGGCTCCTGTCTGAAAGCTTAGCAGAGTATCATTCCATAGTGTCAGGGGTTGGCACTCTCCAGTAGGGTAGGTCTCTGGTTGGGACAGGAATTGGTAGGACATTCCTCATTCTCTGCTCTTTTTTCTCCGTATTTATCCCTGCACATCTTGTAGGCAGGGTAAATTTGGGGTTGAAGTTTTTGTGGATGGGTTAGCGTTCCCTCTCCCTCCACTAGGGGACTGGTCTCATTAGAAGGTGTCCTTTTCAGTCTCCATGGCCTCTGCTATTAGGAGTCTCTGCTTAAGTCCCCCTCATATCTTCGCAGGGGCCTACCCTGACTTAGATCTCCAGCTTGTCACAGAGATACCCCCACCCTCAGTTTCTCTACGCCCTCCCTCTCCCCCCACTGTCTATTCCTCTTAACGCTGTGTCCACTCTCCTACCTCATCTCCTCTCTTCAGCCACTCCCTCTGTCAATTCTATCAGCCCTTCCAATTGAGATTTATGCATCCACACTTGGATCCTTCCTTGCTACTTATCTTCATTGGGTTTGTGCCTCATAGTACTCTTATCCTGTACTATATCGCTAAAATCCACTTCTAAGTGAGTACATACCACATATGTTTTTCTGGGTCTGGGTTACTCAGGGTGATCTTTTCTAGTTCATACATTTGCCTGCAGATTTCGTGATTTCTTTGTTTTTAATAGCTGAGCAGTACTCCATTGTGTAAATGTGCTGCACTTTCTTTATCCATTCTTCTGTTGAGGGACATCTGGATTTTTTTGTTTTTTTAAATAGAGCTGCTCTGAACAAAATTGAGCAAGAGTCCTTGTTATATGGTGGAGTGTCTTTTGGGTATATACTCAGGAGCTGTAAATCTGAAGGTGTTTATCAGTTGAAGGAGTTCTCTGTTCTAACAGATTTAATGTATCTGGTGTTATATTAAGATCTTTGGTCTGCTTGGATTTGAGTTTTATGCAGGAAGATAAATACAGATGTATTTGCACTTTTCTACATGTAAACATACAGTTAGACCAGCACCATTTGTTGAAGATGCTGTCTTTTTTCCATTGTATGGTTTTGTCTCTTTGTAAGATATCAAGGGTTCATAGGTGTGTGGATTTATTTCTGGGTCTTTGATGCAATTCCATTGACCAACCAGCCTATTTCTATGCCAGTGCCATGCAGTTTTTATTTTTATTGCTCTGCAGTATAGCTTAAAATCAGAGATAGAGTTACCTTCAGAAGTGTTGTTGTTTTTAAATTTTATTTTATAGGATTGTTTTAGCTATTCTGGAGTTTTTATTTATTTTAATTTATTTATTTTTGTCTTTCCATATGAAGTTGAGAATTGTTCTTTCAAGGTCTTCAAAGAACTTTGTTGGTATTTTGATGGGGATTGCATTGAATCTGTAGATTGCTTTTGGAAGGATAGCCATTTTTCCTATGTTAATTCTACCTATCCATGAGCATAGAACACCTTTTCACAAACAGGTCTTTCACTTTCTTGGTAAGAGTTACACCAGATACTTTATATTATTTGTGGCTATTGTGAAGGGTATAGTTTCCTTAATTTCTTTCTCTGCCTGTTTGTTGTTTGTATACAGGAGGGCTACTGATTTTTTTTAATTAATCTTGTATCCAGCCACTTTGCTGAAGATTTTTATTATATGCAAATAGAAATATTTTGACTTATTCTTTCCCGATTTGTGTCCTCTTGATCTCCTTTAGTTGTCTTATTGCTCTATATAGAACTTTAATTACATATAAATGAGGTAGGGAGAGAGTAGGCAGCCTTATCTTGTCCCTGATTTTAGTTGATTTGCTCTGAGCTTCTCTCTATTTAACTTGACGTTGGCTTGCCTTTATTATGTTTAGGTACGTGTCTTGTATCTCTGATCTCTCCAAGACTTTCATCATGAAAGGGTGTTGGATTGTGTCAAAGGCTTTTTCTGCATTTAGTGAGATAATCATGTGATTTTTTTCCTTTAAGTTTGGTGGATTATGTTGATGGATTTTCATATGTTGAACCATCCCTGCATCCCTGGTATGAAGCCTACTTGATCATGGTGGATGATGTATTTGATGTTTTCTTAGATTTGGTTTGCAAGTATCTTATTGAACATTTTTGCATCAATATTCATAAGTGAAATTGGTCTGAAATTCTTTGTTTTATCTTTGTGTGGTTTAGGTATCAGAGTGACTTTGGCTTCATAGAATGAGTTTGGCAATGTTCCTTCAGTTTCTATTTTGTGGAATCGTTTGAGGAGTATTGGTATTAGCTCTTCTCTGAATGTCTGACAATATTCTGTGCTAAAACCATCTGTTCTGGGCATTTTTTGGTTGGGAGACTTTTGATGACTGCTTGTTTGTTCTTTGCGGTTATAGGTCTGTTTAAACTGCTTACCTGATCTTGACTTAACTTTGGTAGGTGATATCTATCAAGAAGAATCATCCATTTCCTTTAGATTTTCTAATTTTGTGAAATCCAGGCTTTTGAAGTAAGACCTAATGATATTTTGGATTTCCTGATCGTCTCTTGTTATGTACTCTTCTTTGGTTCTGATTTTGTTAATTCGGGTACTCTCCCTTGGCCTTTTAATTAGATTGGCTAAGGATTTGTCTATCTTGTTTATTTTCTCAAAGAACCAGCTCTTGGTTTCATTGATTCTTTTGTATTGTTCTTTTTGTTTCTTATTTATTGATTTCAACCCTGAGTTTGATTATTTCCTGTCATATTCTCCTTTTTGAAGTGTTCACTTCCTTCTGTTTAAGAGCTTTCAGGTGTGCTGCTAGGTTAGTGGTATGGGTTCTATCCAATTTCTTTATGAAGGTACTTAGTGCTATGAAATTTCTCTTAGCACTGCTTTCATTGTGTCCCAAAAGTTTGGGTGTGTTGTCCCTTCATTTTCATTGAGTACTAGAAAACCTTTAATTTCCTTTTTTATTTCTTGCCTGAACCAGCGGTCATTGAGTAGGGAATTATTCAGTTTTCATGAGTTTGCAGGCTTTTTGTTTCTGTTGTTGAGCTCCAGCTTTAATCCATTGTGGTCTGATAAGATGCAGGGGTTTATTTCAGTCTTCTTATATCTGTTGAGCTTGCTTTGTGACCAAGTATATGGTCAATTTTGGAGACGGTTCCATGAGGTGCTGAGAAGAAGGTATATTCTCTTGTGTTTGGGTGAAATGTTCTGTAGATATCTGTTGGGTCCATTTGATTTATGACATCTGTTAGTTTCTTTATTTCTTCATTTAGTTTCATTCTGTCCATTGGAGAGAGTGGAGTCACAACAGAAAAGTTTTAACTTAATCTGTGAGATTAAAAAGCAACGTTCATGCACAGAACTGGTAAATCTGGTACATCTTTTTCTTTAACGTACTTTAAAGATTCATTTTATTTTGTGTGTTTGAGTGTGTGTCCATATGTACATGTGTGCATGAGTTCATGTGTGTGTGTGTGATGTCTATGTGTACATATGTGTGTGTATGTGTGTTTGTATTTCCTGAATGCATGCATGTTCTTCTTGTGTGTGTCCACTGCCCATGAAATTGAGGAAAGAACATTAAGAACATTTTGTCCTTTGGACTAGAGGTACAGATGTTGTGAACCCTGACCCTCACATTCTTTTTTTTTTTCAGTTTACACTAAAACCTCTTTTACTCACAGACACATAGTAAATACTCAGAAAAGGGTAACAGTATGGAGGTACTTTGTGAACCAAATACTATATTTCCCTGCTCTTAAAAAAAGAATCCTGTAGATGTATTACTTATGCAATTAAAATTAACATAGGAAAAGAAATAATATGAATAGCATCAATGCTAGGCTACAAGTATACATTTGGGCTAGATTTAGCTGCTTAAAAAAGTTCTGAGTTTCCTCAGATTCTATTTATTTATTTATCTATCTATTTATTTATTTATTTATATTTTTATTAATTACAGTTTATTCACTTTGTTTTCCCCCTGTAGCTCAACCCTCACATTCTTAATTTTCAATGTCAAAGGTTGAATGACATGCTTTTCTATTATCACTGGGATTTGTGACAAAGCCTGTTGTCAACTAAGATGACTGTGTCAGGTTGGGACTGTGTTTTGTTGTTTATACTTTTCTTTGTCTTGAATTACATAGAAAAGAGGAAATTTCAGGGAAAAGATGATCTGTAGAACCATATAAGGATGTTATAAGGGTACCTATACAGAAGCTAGAGACTTCTCATCTGTGATCTTCAAATTCTTCAGCATATGAAAGGAAGTATCCCCGTGTGCTCACCTTTCATGTTATATATCCTAAGACAGTCTATTATCTCAGAATGGTTAATATCACATTGAGTAAGTTTCCTGACTGCATACATTTGTGTAGCCAGATCAGGAATCTGAACTTCAGCTTGAAGCCTGTGTTAAGGATTTCAAAGAGAATGAACTAATAGCTACCTTCTTTCCTGTGAAAGGGAAATAGGGATTGGGAGAATGAGAACCAAAGTACCAGAAGCATCTCAGAACAGCACTTAGAACACAAACACAACTCCTTCAAATGATCTAGGGTTTTTGATTGTACCAAAGATGTAATCTGATGGTGCTTTTCAAGTACTTAGCATTGAAAAAGAAATCTCAAGGGATCCTCGAGCAAAAGGAAGTCTTTCAAAGAGTAGACTTGAACTTGTGAACATAAAACAGACAACATCTGTTTGAGACTATACTTGGAGGCTTGGTCTCTAAAGGCAAATTAAGTACAAAGCAAAATAAGACTTTCTATTCATGCTACCGTGGGTGGGAAACAGACCAAATTTATGCCAAAGTAGTAACTTTTTTTTTATTAATTTATTTTTTTTGTTATCAATCACAGGTTAGGTACTTTGAATCCCAAGCATAGCCCCCTCCCTCATTCCCTCCTACCCTCCCCAACCCTCCCTCATCTCCTCCCCGGCCCCTCCAAGTCCACCAACGGGGGAGGACCTCCTCCCCTTCCATCCAACCCCAGCTCATCCTGTCTCCTCAGGGCTGGCTGCAATGTCCTCCCCTGGGATCTAGCCAATCTGTCACTCCTCGGCATGTATGGGGGAGGGTCAAAGAGTCAGCCATCAAGATCAAGACTGACACAGTCCATGTTTCCCTCACTAGGGTCTTTAGTCCTACACTGAGCTATTATGGGACCCATCTGAGCAGGGGTTCCAGGCCACATCCACACGTGGTCCTTGGTTGTAGAAACTGTCTCATACAAGACCCCTGTGCCCTGCTCAGTTTGGTCTTTGTGGAGCTCTTGTTCTCTCCAAGTTTCACCAACCTCCTCCATTTCTATCATCACTTCTTGCCCTCTGCCAAAGGCTTGATCGTGAGTCTTAATATCTGCTCTGATACATCGCTACTTTGACCCCCCCAGAGGTCCTCCTTGGCATA
>JAQQSO010003906.1:0-13198 GCA_028658305.1 Pachyuromys duprasi | reverse complement strand
GGGGAAAAACAATAGGCACACACAAGAGGAGTAGAGGATTGGAAATAATCAAATTCAGAGCTGAAATCAATGAATTAGAAACAAAGAAAACTGTTCAAGGAATCAATGAAACCAGGAACTGGTTCTTTGAGAAAATCAACAAGTTAGACAAACTGTTAGCCAAACAAATTAAAAGGCAGAGAGAACCTATCCTAATCAGCATAACCAGAAATGAAAAGGGGGACAGACAGACAGACACCAAGGAAATGCAAAGAAACTTTAAGTCTTACCACATTAGCCTATATACCACAATATTTGGTAGTATAAAAGAAATGGACAATTTTCTTGATAGATTCCATTTACCAAAATTAAATCAAGATCAGGTAACTAGATAACATAGTCCTATATCCACTAAGGAAATAGAAGCAGTCATCAAAAGTTTCCCTTCCAAAAGAAACAAAAAGCCCATGGACAGATGGTTTCAGTTCAGAATTCTATCAGTCCTTCAAAGAAGAGCTAACTCAAATTGTCTTCAAACTATTCCACAAAATAGAAACAGGAGGAATATTACCAAACTCGTAATATACCTAAACCATACAAAGACAGAACAAGAAAGAGAACTTCACCTTATCTCTCTTATGAATATTGATGCAAAAAAATTATTAAAGTACTCACAAACCTGATCAAGAACAGTTCAAATATATCATTTAACATGACCAAGTAGACTTCATCCCAATCAGTCAGGGGTTGTTCAATATATGGAAATCTTTCAATGAAATCCACCATCTAAACAAACTGAAGGAGAAAAAAATTACATGATCCTCTGTTGAAAAAAATTAACAAAATCCAACACCCATTCATGTTTAAAGTCTTGGAGAGATCAGGGATACAGAGCACATGCTTAAACATAATAAGTACAATATACAGCAACTCTATAGCCAAGATCAAACTAAATGGAGAGAAAATTATATCAATAGAACTGAAAACAAGGACAAGGCAAGGCTGACCATTTTCTCTGTATCTCTTCAACAAAGTACTTGAATTCCTGTCTAGAGCAATATGACCACTAAAGGAGATCAAGGAGTTACAAATCTGAAAGGAAGGAGTCAAGTCTGTCTATTTGCAGACAATATGATATTATTTTTGAATGACTTCAAAACTTCAACCAGAAAACTCCATCAGTTGGTAAACACATCCAGCAATGTGGTGGAATACAAAAATATCACTAGCCCTCCTGTATATGAAAGACAAAATTGCCAAGAAAGAAATTAGGGAAACTACACCTTTCACAATAACTTGTGATAAAATAAAGTGCCCTGGTGTGATTCTAACCAAACTAGTGAAAGACCTGTTTGAAAAAAATCTTCAAGTTTCTGAAGATAGAAATTTAATATCAGAAGATGGACAGATATCCCATGCTCATTGATCAGTAGTGTTAACATACTGAAAATGGCCATCCTGCCAAAAGCAATCTACAGATTCAGTGTGATTCTCATAAAAATACCAAATTTTTTACAGAACTTGAAAGAAAAATTCTCAACTTCATATTGAAAAACAAACAATCAAAACAAACAAACAAAAAACACAGAATTGTTAAAACAATCCTGGACAGGACAGATCATCTAAAGGTATCTCTACCCCTAATCTCAAGCTGTACTACAGAACAACAGTAACAGGTTTAGGAACAGAATGGTGGATGAGTGCGCTTGAATGGAAGACCCAGAAACAAACCCACAAAACTATGGATGCTTTATTTTAAACAAAGAAGCCAACACCATACAATGGGGAAAAAAACACAGCATCTTCAACAAATGGTGCTGGTATAACCGGATATATGCCTGTAGATTTGATCGATATTTATCACCCTGCACAAAACTAAGGTCCAAGTGAAGTAAAGACCTCAACATAAAATCAATTAAATCTGTTAGAAGAAAAGTTGAGGAAGAGCGTTGAGCTCATTGGCACAAGAGACAACTTCCTGGACAGAACCCCAACAGCAAAGGTTCTAAGATCAACAATCAATAAATGGAGAATCATGAAACTGAAAAGCCTCTGTAAAGCAAAGGACATTGCCATCAGAACAAAATGGCAGCCTACTGGTTGGGAATGAATCTTCACCAAACCTACATCTGACAGAGTTCTAATACCCAGAATATATAAAGAACTGAAGAAATTAAACCCCAACAAATCAAGTAATCCCATTAAAAATAGGGTACAGACCTAAACACAGAATGCTCAGAGGAATATTCTGTGGTAGACACACTTAAAGAAATGCTCATCATCCTTAGTCATCAGGGAAATGCAAGTCAAAGTGACCCTGAGATTCCAGCTTACATCAATCAGAATGGCTAATATCGAAAACTCAAGTGACAACACATGCTGCAGTGGTTATGGGGAAATGGGAATTCTTTTCCATTGTTGGTAAGAATGTAAACTTTTACAACCACTTTGGAAATCAATCTGATGATTTCTCAGAAATTTAGGAATAGTGTTACCTTAAAATCTAGCTATATCACTCCTCGTCATATATACCCTAAAGATGCTCTACCATTCAACAAGGACATTTGCTTAACTATGTTCATAGCAGCTTTATTTGTATTAACCTGAATCTGGAAAAAACCTAGATGTCCCTTAACAGAGGAATGGATACAGTAATTGTGGTATATTTATACAAAGTTATAGTATTCAGCAATTAAAAACAAGGAAATCATGAAATTTTCAGGCAAATGAATGGAATTAGAAAAGATCATACTGAGTGAGGTATCCCAGAAGCAGAAAGACACACATGGTATAGGAACTCTATTTCTTTTCCATAATTTTTAGTTTTTATATTAATGACAGGTTATTTACTTTGTATCCCAGCCATAGTCCCCTCCCTCATTCCCTCCCAATCCTACCATCCCTCCTTCATGTTCTCCTTGACCTTTCCTAGTCCACTGATAGGGGGGGACCTCCTCCCCTTCCATCTGACCCTAGCTTATCAGGTATCTTCAGGACTGGCTGCAATATCCTCCTATGTGGCCTAGCAAGGCTGCTCCTCCCTCAGGGTAGGGGGTAGTCAAAGAGTTAGCCATTGAGTTCATGTCAGAAATAGTCCCTGATCCCCTTACTAGGAAACCCACTTGTATACTGATCTACCGTGGACTTCATCCGAACAGGGATTCTAGGTGATATACATACATGGTCCAAACCTTCGGCAGAGTGCAGGGAATCATATGAAAGAAGGGGGAGTTAGTATGACCTGGAGAGGACAGGAACTCCACAAGGACCAAAAATATCAGGGCACAGGGGTCTTTCATGAGACTGTTTATCCAAACAAGAACTCTATTTCTTGATCTTAGCGGTTAGTATATACTTCTGTTTTATTAGATCAGAGCTTGTTTCCCAGCTTCTATGTTTGATAACTCTTGACTTACACAGTTTTAACTTTAGCTCCATTTCCTTCAGCATTCACTTCTGGATTCCATGGATACCTATATTCATATGCACATGCTTACCTATAAATACACACACATCATTAAAACGTAATGAACTCTTTTAAAAGTCAGTAATGAAGGCTTATATTAATAATGACCACTTTATAACTATTGTGCTGACTAAGTTCATGTCAAGTTGATTTATGCTAGAATCATCTGAGAGGTAGGAACCTCATTGACTAAATACCTCCATAAAGGCAGGTTATAGGCATACATGTAAATTATGTTTGTAAATTAGTAATTTGGGGGGAAAGAATGCAACTCATTGTGGGTGGTACAATCTCTGTTATGCTGGTTCTAGGTTCTGTATTAAAGCAGGCTGAGCCATCTATGAAGGATAAACCCATAAGCAGCACTCCTCTATGGCTTCTGCATGAGCTTCTGCTTGCAGGTTCTTTGAATATTGAGTTCCCATCTTGGTTTCTTTCCCTCAGTGGACTGTGGCTCAGGATATGTAAGCCAAATAAACCCTTTCTTCCTCTACTTGGTTTTCATTATGCTGTTTCATCACTGCAATAGCAAAGCTAACTAAGATAAATATCATAATACAAAGTTTTAATGTGGCAATCTATAAACCTTTATACTGTTGGCTTTAACAGTTTCAAGTTTGATTTCATATTTCATAGTTAACTGTTATATGTTTAATTTCATTAAATGTTGAAATACTGAATCAATGAATTTCTAAAATTGACTAATACAGTTAATTTCCTGTATTTAGAATGATACTAATTCATTTTTATAATTAAAATTTCCCTTTCCATTGCTTCTGAAATTCAGCAACATTAATACAAAATGAGTAGAGATAAGAAATGTTGATATTATTCATCTTTTTTTATTAAGTACTTGGTGGTGCTTACCTCTGTAGTTCCTGTCCTATTCCTTATGTTTTCCCTCTTCAGAATTTTCTTGTTTTGTGTTTTCTTTATTGAATCTAGTTCCATTTTCTGTCCTTGAACCATTTTATTCATTTCCTTTATCTATTTTATTGTGTTTTCCTGTGTTTGTTTGACAGCCTCTATTTCTTTGTTTGTATTTACTGCATTTCTTTGAGAGATTTATTTGCTTAGTCTATAAAGTCCTCTAATGTTTTCATAAGCATAGATTTCAGGTCATTTTCCTATGTTTCAACTGCATTAGGGTAGCTAGTGTTTGTTGCGGGATCTGCTGGTCCCCACAGGGAGATAGGTAGAATACTGGGCTGGGGTTAGTGTCCCTGGTTTCAGAAGCTGCACTGACCTCTGGAGAGCAAGAGAAATTTGGTGACCAGAGTCTGGAGCCATGAATCTCTCATATTTGGGAGTCCTGTTCAGGTAGGCAGAAGGCACTGGGTAGCCCTGTGTCAGGAAGTCATCTACAGGGGCATGGAAATGTGTCTCCCTATCTCCTGGGAAGCCTCCTTTTGCTGGGTAATGTAAATAGTAGTTTTGGACTCAGCAGATAACTTTTCAGATACAGTTCACATAGTGGACCATCATCTTGGAATCCCACATACAAGGAATATTTTTGCTACATGATTTAGGCTATTTTAATTGACTAGATAATTTTTAATTTTTATGCAACATAAAATTTACCATTTCAATGTTTTGTGTAATTCTGTGATTTTTTTCCTGTATTTGTATTTATGTGAAAGCATCAGCATCTTCTGTTTACAATACTTTCCTCACTTCAGTAGCAATCCAGTGGTTTTTTTTTTTCTCTCACTAATAATTTCTTACTGCCCTCTCCTCAGATACTTATAACTTGTCTTTCTGAATTTGGTGTTTTACAACATTTTCCTTCATTAAAACCATCACAGAATGTGTTACTTTTACTATGATATATATTTTGTTTACTAATATATGATATATATTTTGTTTTCTGTAAGTTTTTTACATAGTATAATGTAAGGGATAGTTCTTTAAAGAGTGACAGGTGGTAAGAAAACAGGAATAATGGCATGAATGTCATGAGCATTATCTGGAAATGTGTAGCAAATACAAATTACCAGGCTCCACATTTATTGAAGCAGACTGTCTAGGTGTGAAGTTGAGTAACTGTGTTTTAATAATCCTTCCAGATGATATTAATGCATTAAAACATTGAAAATTATGTAAGTACAGTTTATGTCCCTTGGCTCATTTGTTTGCATCCAGAACATAAATGTTTCAATAGATTTGTTATTTCATATTCATTTCACCACAACTCACATTCTAAAACATTCTAAATACAAATATTGCACCAAAACTATTATATTTAAGTTTTATTTATATTATTTTGAAGAAAGATAGTAGTTGAGGGAGCAGAGTAATCCTAATACTAACATTTAATGCAATCTATTAATTTAACATTAGGTATGTCTTTTAACCTAATTACCAATAGCTACTAAAAACAAAAAAGTTTGGTGCATGACTGAGTTTTAAGATGTTGCGATGGTAAAAGTAAGATACTTCTATATGTTAATGGATATAATTCACTGATAGCTTTGAAATATATGCTCTACTTTGGAAATGTTTATAGCACACTATTTAGCAGGTGAAGATAACTGACATTTATATCTACAAGATTTCTACATCATATCCATAGCCTTTGTATTTGGCATAGATTGGCACAGAAAGTTATTAACCTAGAGCAGCGTCTAAATGATGGCTCATTTCCAGAAATAATATATTTCTGACATGCACAAGCTCATAATTAATCTTGAAGTTATGTTATAAATATTTCAAATGCCTTCAGATTAACTGTTAAGTAGAGCTCCACAGAATTTAAATGGAAAGAACCCTACTCTACACTCCCAAATATTTGATTGGAAAATATAAATGCTGACTATTCTTTATTCTTGAACAGATTTTAAGCTTAAATGAAGTTAGAGAGAAATAATGTTTTGCTTTCAAAGTAGCAAAGAAAAAAAAACATAACGTATGTTGTTTATTAAATGGTATATTTAAAGATTGTAAAATTTCCCTGTCTGATGTTTACATGTTTCATTTTTAGTGGAACAGAAAATTTATACATTTTATATCATTGTAAGGGTAAGAATTTGATAAAAACAGAATACATTGTGCAAAAAAATATTTATTAGAACAAATAATACTCTATTTAATTAAGGTTAATCTAAAATAAGAATGCAGGAAAGTCTAAATCTCAAAATCAAATGGTTGGTATAGCATATACTTTTAAGTCACACTATTCCTTTACCCACAGAGGATTTCTTGTTCTCTTTTTTTAAGAGTATAAATTGGTATAAGTTTTACTGTCAGAAATGCAGAGGATGAGACAGAATGATTCAAAGTTTAAGGTCTGACAGAGTACATGGGGAGTTCATAGCCAGTCTGGAAAACTTTGTGATGCCTTGTCTCAGATTGAAAACAAATAATAGGAAGGATGAATATAGGTTTAGAGATAGAGCACTGTTTAGCACCTTTCCCATAATCAAAAAGTTTTCATAACTTAAAATGAATATGATTATTATCAAAAACCTCAGGTAAATTAATCTGTGCATCCATTATATTGTATTATACAAATATGATCTTAACAACAGTATATATATTTTAAAAAAGAATTTAAGACAACTTAGAGAAAGTTTACATTTATAGGGAAGTTTAAAACATCTATTAACAAAATTTCGGTCCATGTTTTTCTTGACAGAATGAAAAAAAGCATTTCATAATGTCCTAAAAATAATATGAGAAATAGAGCACTGTGGTTACAAAAGTAACGATTGTTTTATCTCTGTTTTTAGTTTATCAAACTTGGGTAGATTAAAACTTTACTATTCTGCAGCCATGATTGTTTCAAATAGAATTCATTCAGCAGCTGAGAACAGAATTATTCTTTTGTTCATGAAAGTGTGCCTAAGGCAAGGTATTCTTTTCTACTATCAAAAACAAGAAAATAGACAACATCTGTTAGCCAATGCACATCAAACATTCAATATCAGACAGCAAAAAAGCATAGTCCCTGAGGAAATGACATGAACCCTATTATTTTCTATGCTTGCTGGATAGAGAAAATAAAAAGTTCATGGAGAACAGATTGAAAGGTCAAGAATATGATTCCACTGAAAATACAAAATTAAGATTTTAAGTACTCAATAACTGCTTAATTATTTGTACAAATAACAGTGTTAGAATGCATATAGGGACCATGCCTAAATTCTAAAACTCGAATGGGTAAAAGTGGCATATAGTAGGAAAAAATACCACAAAGCATACATTGAAAGTTGCTTGACAGTCTTAAGGGAGTAGGAATCGTTTGATTGCCGCAATGGACACAAATAGCTTCACTAATTGGACTTCAGATAGGGATTTCAGAAATATTAATAGGCTTGGTAGTACGGTGAACATAGTTTTGTACTAAGGCCTACTCTACAACAAAAACAAACCTCAAAAGAACTGATTACAAATAATTTCACAGTACCACAAAGTAAGGTGAAAAGTTATTGCAAAATCTAACACATAAGAGGAGTAAAACAAAGTGCAACACACAATACTCCAATTTTACTGTACTAAGATTCCAACAAAACTCACCACACATAAAGAAACTATGAAAATATGATCCATTACCAATAAATATTCAAGCAAATATAAATGGTAAAAGGGAAAGATGATACAATTAAACACACAAGAATATTTAAAAAAAAGATACTACTGGTATATTTTCTACTTCAAAATCCACACACAAACTTTAAGAGAAAATGAAAGAACAATGAACGTAAAATAATCAGATGTCTCTTTTTTTTCTGGAGTTGCCTACATGGTTTAGCTGTGCTATGGTGTAGCTGAATATCTCCTTCCCAGTCACTGGCTGTCAGAAACTCATTGAAGTACATGATGAAAGTAAGATCTGTACTTTTTATGAGAAGCACATGGCCACAGAAATAGATTCTGATACACTGTGTGAAGAGTGGAAGTGTTATATAGTCTAAATCTGTGGTGATGGTGGGGAGCAAAATTTCTTCATGAAGCAAACGTCTTGACCAATGGCAAGGTGCACCTCCTGTTGGATGAAGATCATTCCTGATATAGACAAAAGGGATCTAGAAAGAGGAAGAGCAAGTCTGTTCATGATGCATTATGGATGACAGTTAGTTTTCTCAGCTTAGTTATTGTTAGGGAAAAAAGAAAAACAATATTCCTGGACTGACAGATCCTATTGTGGCTCAGTTAATTGGGGTTGAAAAGATATAACAGAATCTGAAATCTGTTCAGTCTCTCTGAAGTATACAACGACAAGAGATGTCAGGAACACTAGTTGTTGGCTAGGATACCCACTAGTTTTGGCTAGGAACACTAGTTGTTGTTTCAAATGATCTGGATTCAATTCCCAGCACCCATATGAGAGCTCACCAATGTCTGTAACTCCATTTCTAGGAGATCTGACTCCATCACAGAGACATAAATGTAGAAAAAAAAACACTAAATCACATAAAATAAAATAAACCATTAATAAAATAATGATTTCTGCCAATATGCTCTGGGAAAGTACTTAAACAAACAAGAGTAGGCCCCATGCCCTGCAATGGAAGGCCAAAAGAAAATGACCTTATGGGTGTTTTTGTTGTTGTTGTTTTGTCCAATATTGCTTTGTGTGAGCATGTTTTTCCTTACTGGCTTTTGTGGTATATTTGAGTTTCTAATTTTTATTTTTTATGGGTTTTGATTTTGTGTGTATGTCTCTCTTTATGTGTCTATGTTCCTCGTGCTTCTTCTCCTTTTTACTTTATTATTCTGAGAGTTTGCATGGTTTCAAAAGAAAGAGAAAAAGAATGCATAGGATTGGATGGATCAGTGATAGGGAGAATGTAGACGATAAACCGTTATCAGAATGTAGTGTATAAAAATATGTTCCGTAAATAAATAAATAAACTTATTTTAAAAACTGGAAGAAGAATGAGGAGGAGGAGACTGCACAATAAGATAAACTTTTAGCCAAGAGAATAAAAGAAGCTAAAGAAAAATGTCAGGAACAGAGTGCCAAGAGAAGTTAGCTGTCCTCAGTGATAGCTTTTATTTCTAAATCCTGTGAAAAATTCGATGTTAAGAGTAACAAATAAATGATAAGAATTTGAAAAAGGTAAATAATCAGATGGGTCATCTATGGGAGAACACTTAATTTAAATAGGAAGATGTTATAAAAAGATTAAAGAATATCCAGGCATAGCAATATTAACCCGAAAGGAACAAATTATTATCAGTAAGCTATGCTTTAGAAACTTATGAAATGATATGATTGCTTTTTTAGAAAATTCCCTCTTAATCAAACCTTGGGTAGAGTGCAGGGAATCATATGAAAGAAGAGGGAGTTAGTAAGACCTGGAGAAAACAGGAGCTCCACACGGACCGAATATATCTGGGCACAGGGGTCTTTCCTGAGACTGTACCTCCAACCAAGGACAATACATGCATATAACTTAGAACACCTGCTCAGATGTAGCCCATGGCAGCTCAGCATTCAAGTGGGTACCCTAGTAAGTGGAAAAGGGACTGTCTCTGACATGAACTCAGTACCTGGCTCTTTGACATCCCCAACCCCCTTGTGAGGAGCAACCTAGCTAGTCCACAGAGGAGGACATTGCTACCAGTCCTGATGAGTTCTGATAAGCTAGGGTGAGATGGAAGGAGAGGAGGACCTCCCCTATCAGTAGACTTAGAGAGGGGCAGGGAGGAGATGAAAGAGGAAAGATGGGATTGGGAGGGAATGAGGGAGAGGGTTACAGTTGGGATACAATGTAAATGAACTATAATTAATGTAAAAAAGAAAATTACAATAGAATATCCAAAAAAGTGAAAACTGTATCAGTCACAATCACATTTTGTGCATTTTATAAATAAAAATATCTTCATTTGTAAATACATCTATAGACAATTAGAAAATAAACTAACATCTACCAAAGCACCACAAATAAACTATATAAGTATAATTTTTAATAAAATTATGTATAAGAACCACAGAAATAAAATTTGAAAGATACTGAAAGGAGTAAAGAAGCTCAAATGTGTATAATGTATTGCATATTTATAAACTCAATGATTCACGCAACAATTTTGCACTCTTATACTGGCCCTGATACTATAAAATCATTTAAAATTGTTTTAGGCATTTTCATAAAACCATGTTAACTTTAATTGAAATTTCCTGTAAATAACATCAAATAGCCAAATGTATTATGTAGTAAAATAAAATAGTCCAGTTATTTATACTTCCTATTTTCTTTTTTAATTTTTTAATATTAGTTACAGTTTATTAATTTTGTATCCCAGCTGTATCCTGCTCTCTCATTCTCTCCCAATCCCATCCTCCCTCCCTCATCTCCTCCCTCCCCCTTTCCAAGACTACTGATAGGGATGGGCCTCCTCCCCTTTTATGTGACCTTGGTTTAACAGTTATCTTCAGGACTGTTTGCAAAGTCCTCCTCTGTGGCATAGCAGGGCTGCTCCTCCCCTAGCGTGGGGGGGGGGGGTTCAAAGAGCCAGCCATTGCTTTCTTGTCTGAAATAGTCCCTGTTCCCCTTACTAGGGTACTCACTTGGATACTGAGCTGCCATGGGCTACATCTGAGCAGAGGTTCTAGGTTATATCTACAAACCATTGGATCCAGCTGCTTATGTCCAGTTTCTTGCTATAAGAAATAAAGATGCTATGAACATAGTTGAACAAGCATCTTTGTCGTATGGTGGAGCATCTTTTGGGTATATGCCAGGAATAGTATATAGCTGGGTCTTGAGGTAGAAATATTTCCAATTTTCTGAGAATCTGCCTGATTGATTTCCAAAGTCATTTTACAAGTTTGCACTCCCACCAAAAAGGAGGAGTGTTCCCCTTTTTCTCATCCACTCCTGCAAGTGTTGTCACTTCAGTGTTTAATCTTAGCCATTCTGCTGGGTATAAGATGGAATACCAGAGTCTTTTGGCTTGAATTTCCATGATTACTAATAACTTTGAACATTTCTCTAACTGTTTCTTAGACATTGGAAATTCCTCTGTTGAAAATTCTCTGATTTTTCAGTATCCCATTTTAAAAATTTTGTTTTGCTTTGGTTTTTTTTGTTTTTGTTTTTGTTTTTTTTTGGTGATTCATTTCTTGAGTTCTTTATATATTTTGGATACTAGCCCTCCATCAGATGGAGGGTTGTTGAAGATCTTTGCCCATTCTGTAGGCTGCCATTTTGTCCTATTGACAATGTTCTTTTTCTTACATATTTTTTTCCAGTTTTCTTGGATCCCATTGTTTGTCTTACTTCCTCAACTGTTGGTGGTAGGTTCAGAAAATTGTCTCCTGTACCAATGTGTTCAAAGTTATTCCCTACATTGTCTCCTAAAATATTTAGTCTATCTGGTTTTATGTTAAGACCTTTAACCACTTGGACTGCAGTTTTGTGCATTGTGCTAAATATGGATCCATTTGTATTCTTCTATATGCAGATATCCAGTTAGACCATTTGCTGAAGATGCTTTCATTCTTCCATTGTATGGTTTTGTCTAGCTTGATAAAAATCAATGGCCTTAGCCATGTGGGTTTATTTTTGGTACTTTTACTTGATTCCATTGATCAACATGTCTGTTTTTATGCCAATATCATGTAGTTTTTATTATATTGCTCTGGTGTTAGGGATGGAGATACCTCCAGAAGTTCATTTACTGTACAAGATTGTTTCAACTATATGTTCTTTTTTTCCATATGAAGTTGAGAATTGCTCATTGAAGGTATATAAGGAATTGTGTTTTAATTTTTGTGGGGAATGAATTGAATCTATAGATTGTTTTTGTTAAGATGATCATTCTCACTATGTATATCCTACTGATCCATTAGCATGGGAAATCTATCCATCTACTGATATCTTTTTCAGTTTCTTTTTTCAGAGGCTTAAAGTTCTTGTCACAAAGTGTTCTCATTTTCTTGGTTAGAGTAGCACAAAGATATTTTATATTATTTGTAGATAATCTGAAGTATGTTGTTTTCCTAATTTCTCTCTCAGCCTGTTTATAATTTGCATAAAAGAGTGCTACTGATTTTTTTTGAGTTAATTTTGTATCCAGCCAACTTGCTGAAGGTATTTATCACTTTCAGGAGTTCTCTGGTAGAATTTTGAAGGTCATTTACATGTACCTTCATATCATCGGGATAGTTTTATATGAAATGATCATGGTGACTGTGGCCTCATACAATAGATTTGGCAACTTTGGGTTTTTATTTTGTGGAATACATTGAAGAATATTGCTATTAGCTCGCTGACAGTCTGGCAGAATTTTACACTAAAACTATCTGGTATTTTGTTTTGTTTTGTTTTGATTGGGAGAATTTGATAACTGCTTCTATTTAGTTAGGGGTTATAGGAATGTTTAGTTTTCCTGATGTTTACTTAACTTTGTTATGTGGAATCTATCAAAAATTGTCCATTGTGCAGTGCAGGCTTTTGATATAAGACTTAATGATTGTTTGGATTTCCTCAGAGTCTGTTGTCATTCCCTGCTTATCATTTATGATTTGTTAGTTTGGATTGTGTCTATCTGCCTTTAGTTAGTTTGGCTATGCCTACTTTTATTACAGTTCTCTGTTTTTGTAGCTTTTTCTTCTCTGTAGCTTCTACTCCTGTTACAAGCCCTTATCCAGTAATATCCTAAAAATAGAAAAAGCCGTTTGACGTATATCTTTCCCCCACCTGAGAGGTGGTGAAGCAAAGAAAGGCAGAGATAGACAGAAACATAGGAGCTGCAGACAGTGATTTGAAATTTCAAATGCATTAAAAACATGAGCATAGGAAATAT
>JAQQSO010003905.1:0-13199 GCA_028658305.1 Pachyuromys duprasi | reverse complement strand
GGGTCTTTCCCACTTTTTCTTCTAGAAGGTTTAGTGTGTCTGGTTTTATGTTGAGGTCTTTGATCCACTTGGACTTTAGCTTTGTGCAAGGTGATAAATATGGATCTATTTTCATTTTTCTGCATACAGATATCCAGTTGGACCAGCACCATTTGTTGAAGATGCTGTCTTTTTTCCATTGAATGGTTTTGGCTTCTTTATCAAAAATCAAGTTTCCATAGATGTGTGGGTTTATTTCTGGGTCTTCTATTTAATTTTGCCACTGAGCAAACTATTACATACCAGCATCTGTCCTCCCACTAGTCAGTCAACTTTCCCAAAAACTCTTGTGCAGTTTGGGCCATGAATCTTCCTGTGTTTACTCCCTCTGTCTGAGGACTCACTTGGGATCCCAAGTTCTTATGTTCATCGTTCCCTGTCAAGAGTTGAACACACATTTGTTAACATCCAGGCTGGAATATATTCTGCTAATCTTTAAGGGGAGTTTTCATCATTACCTATCTTTGTTTTGACAGGACCCCCACATCACCCACAAACCCCAGAATATTTTAACAGCTGTGTGGATCATCCCTGACCTGCTTCTTGATGACAGGGGGACTGATATTTCCTCCACATCATCCTGAGCTTATTTCCTGGAAAACTTTTTTTATTGCTTAGAGATTTTAATGAGGGTGATAGCCACTGCTTCACTGTGTTTGGACAATGAGCCTTCATCTTCCTTAGATGGAGAGACAGGATTCTATTGACACAGAGAGTTCAGTGGCTAGGAAGGCGGTGGTGCTGAAGGCCTTCCATTGTTTCTCAGAGAAGGCTAGCGGAAAGGGCAGTTTGGCTTTAGGTGATTTGGGGAAGAGCTAGTTAGGATATTGATGTGGGCTGCTCCAGGGGACCCTAACAGTCTCTTTTCTGGACATTCTGTTGTATCCTAGTGAGCTCTTTGCATTCTCTATGATATCATCAGTGTTGTGGCAACAGTAAATACCATTGGTGGCATTTGGTCAGTGCCTATAGGTTTCACCTGTAGAAATGTTGTCTAGGCTGAGCAGGCTATTGCGAAGTGCAAAAGGAGAGTGTGGAGAGGCCAGAGGAATGCAGAAGGAATCTGGCCTTCGATCCTGTTGCAGAAGAACAAGAAATAAGTGGTTCTGTGGAAAGCACAGTGAGTTGAGGGCAGGGGTTGGTGATCTCAGAAGAGATGGGTTTGAGCTAGGCCTTCCAGGAGTGGGTCTCAACAGCTGGTCTATCCTGATTCTCTGTTTCCTAAAGAGCAGACCCAGGTCAAGGATTTGTGATGGTGATTTTGACAGGGAGCCAGGAATCGACAAGACTGCAGCTCCATTCTGGGAGACCCTTAATTTCATTCTGAGGGTGGGAGAAGGCCAGCAGAAAGATTAATGAGGTTTCCCTCAAGATAGCATGTTGATGCACTCGATTCTCAGATTTCTGTAGGTTCCTTAGGTATTTGATACCAATAACATGGAAAAATACTCCCCTGTGCATGTGCCAAGGACTCAGACATTCAGATGCATTGTGTTTAGACACATGTGATCAGGGCTTGGTGGTGCTAATAATGAGGGACTCTGGGACTTGCTTTCATTCCCTTAGATATCAGCTGACATTCTGCTCTAAATCTGCATGTCTGGGCTAGCTATGCACTGCAGGGCTAAAGAGAATGCAGAACTTAATGAGGCACATGTCTAGCCAGGTGGTTAGGTGCAGAGTATGGCTTATGACTCCATGTTATGACAAAGCATGGTCTCTTCTGTCCCTGTCCCATTCACCTATCCAAGTTCACTTGTGTTTATCTACCAACAGGCTCTACTGGAAAGGAATCATCCCAATACTCCAAAATCAATGAGCTGGAGCAGCAGTTGACAAAGTTGCAAAAAATGATCATTCAGCTACAGAGGATGACCTGTGAGATGGATAAAATCTGTGGAATCCTGGCCCATTACACTGACAAGGATTTGAACAACAGGTAGTCATTATGCCAAGCTCTCTATTGACTGTCTTGATCCCTACGTGTCAACCCTATCTTTCCTAACATCACGAGAGGCTGCACCTCCACAGTATCCTCATGCCCAAACTAATTTTCCTGAGTGCAGAGCCTGAGGCCTGGGTAGGAATACCAGGAGCCTGGGGACAGAGGCTATTCTGCTTCCTCCAAATTAAAAGCAGATCCTATGGCATGAATCTCAATTTGTGGATAGGAAAGTACTGTGTGAACTATCATTAATTTTATAGGCCTTAACAGGTTTTGGCTTGTGGGAGATGCTAGGTGCTGTGAGTTTATGGTGAATCTTTGTACTTGGCTAGCAGGTACATGGGGACTGGTTGCTCTTGGCAGGAGGAGGAGTCTGGGCCCACTTGGTGCATCTCAAGGTGTGCCTGAAAAACCTGGCACTCATCAGGCCCCTCTTGGTCTTGTTCATTGTATTCTGAGACAATGCCACCTCCCTGAATTTGGCATGCTTTCTGTTAGTGTGTTGTGTCTCTCTGTGTTTTTCAGCAAATTCCCAAAGGCACATGCATGAATAAGTGCTGTCTTCTGTGCACACTACCTTCAGATCCTGGGAGTTGGTGGAAGGTGATGGGACATGACAATTTGCTGTCTTATAGTTTTCAGGGGACACCAGTTCTTAAGCCATGAGGCTGCTCTTTGGGCAGCACAGCACTTGTTCCTTGTCCTCACCTTGGTGGCACATTGGAATCTCCTTGGGAGTTAATAAAGCCTCTTCCTGGAAATATTGATGATGTACTCTGCGCATCTGTGTAGCAATAGGACCGAAGGGTTGAGAGTCCAAGCCAAGAAAATAGGAGAAAAGTCATCACAAGTTTCTGGAAGGCCCAGGTTTGTGGCATGGACTCTGGGAACTTCTTAGAAAGCTGATATATTCTTTCAGTGTCATCAGGAGTGTTCATGCAGCCCAGCTCCTTCACTTTGATACCCCTGCCTCTGCTGGCCTGAGGCCAGAATCTTAAATTTAATAAGCACCTGAAGGTCCTAGTAATTAGGAATCAGGATGTAGCATCTCCTGGGCTGGGTTAAACCTGGATGCAGCCTAAATTCATGTGATCCTTGAGGCTTTGTTCATGAGGTTATTTTCTTCCTGGCCCCATACATTGAAACAGGTTCAATTTTGAACTTGCAATCCTGAATCTGGAACATCTGAAAGTGATATGAGCCCTGCAGAAATTGCCCCAGGAGTTAAGTGAGGCCTTGGACAAGTACCAGGCACTAAGGAGATTGAATCCTGCAGATGACTGACTGACTTGGCTGGGACCCAAGCACTTGGATAGGGCTGCATCTGTCCTTTGTTTTCAATCCAAAGTTAGGGCTCTGGTTCTAGCCTGTCTGTCTCTTAGCAAGCAGCCTGCCTTTTGGTTCTTGGACTTGTACCACTTGAAGTCACTTTTGTTCAGTGTGAAGAGACTATGACCCCTCCCAACACTCTTCTACCATGCTCAAGAGCCTCTAGATAGAAAAAAAATTATTTGCATCATTAAAGGGTTGTCTTCTGGGGCTCTGTCAGTGGATTTAAAAAGCTTGTTTTGAAGGGACCAATAAATACCCTGGAATTCTGAAAGATCTGCAGTCCTAGTTTAGAGATGGTTTGCTCTCTATGTGCTGATGTCTTCTAAATATCATGGACTGATAAACACAGATGAGGGAACACTTCCTGCTCTTGGAGGTACATGAATTGCTTTTGGTGTCTGGGTTTTCAGAAGAACTTTGAGTCTTTCTGACATGTGTCTATGTTTTTGGCATGCCTCTGGGTGATGCTGGAATAGCTACTGTAAGCCCCAGTCTGGGGATCTCTGGAGACCAGGGACCTTGCAAGGATGATAGCAATTGGATGTGGAGAGGCAAATACTTGCTGTCTGGGGCTCACCATATTTTGGCTTTGTTACAGCCTTCATCACTGCCATATGATGACTGACTCGACTAAGCTGATGCATCAAGTTAACACGTTGAGAAAGAAGAACAGAGAGCTGCAGAGGGAGCATATTGTGTTGCAAAATTACTTTCAGGAGAAAAACAAGTTCTGTGATTAAGCCCTTTTGAAGATGTGTGGCCTCTGTGCCAAGAAGCAGCAGGTAGGTTGAGGCAGCAGGGGCAGGAGGCTCACCTGAGCAACCATAAACAGACACACCCATGTAACCATCCACCCACCCATCCATCTGTTCATCTACATCTTATGCAATTGTTTGCTTCTGTGAACATTTACAAGTCTATCTCTTTTGAGAACTGGGATGATTGAAAAGGAAAGTTCCCTGCTCTGTTAGAAATTGCAGTCCATTGAGGGAGAAAGGTGGCTCACACTTCTTACACCTTCTTGCCATCATGATAGGATTGTTCCTATGTGGATACCCAGTCAGGTAGTTACACAGAGCTTTGAGTGATGACTTCAGGGGCATGTAGCTCAGGAGAGATTCCTTCTCATACTTGTTCAGAATGCTGAATTTCAGAAAAGCCCTGCGGGTAACTTCACTAGCTTCATACTGCTTGACCTGAGTGCTGTTTTCATATTATATGAACTGCAACATTTTGAAAAGCTTTGTGGTAATGACCTGGATCACTGGCCTCCTCTATAACTACCAAGATCTTCTTTGCAGGAGCCAGACTAGGTTAGGTGAGGAAACCATGATGGATCAACATTGTGCTAGTTGAAAGGTTAGCTTAGAGACCTCCTTCTTGGGACCTTGGTCTTTTATGGTTCAACTTAGTTGAACCAGTGCAGAGTTTGTAATTTGCCCATGATATCAGTGTGTGTTGGGATGGAAAAGGTTCCTGGAAGAGGAAATGAGCCCAAGAGATGACACCAAAGCCAAGCTGAGTCTAAGAACCATGTATTCAGGAGATAGGTCCCAGTAACTCCTTATGAAGCAGAAAAGGTGTTGTAATAGCAATTCTTTCCGTGGTGTGTGTGTGTGCTCAAATGTGTTGTTTTTCTGTGTGTGGTGAGTTGTTAGTCATCTGTGTGAATGTGTGACTGTGAGAATATGTGTGTGCTTCTGATTGTGTTTTTATGTACAGGTGTTAATAGTTATGTGCCTATGCATGTTTACATACTCTTATTTGCACATTACTGTCCCTACCCATGTTGTGTGTGTGTGTGCATGTTCCCAGGTATGGGTCAGTGCTTGTTGCTGTGTTGCATGTATGTGTAGGAGTGAGTAATATTTTAGGTGTTTGTACTGGGTGCTTGCATGTGAAAGTGTGTTTGTGTGCATGTCTGAATTTGTTTGTTTCTGCATGTATGTATGTTCATTTGCTCTTGGAACATCTTAAATGATGATAGAGAATAACTTAAATGAGGAAGTATCATGTTGACTGGCTTTGCAGACATCAAACAACACATGCTGCTGCCTATCTTTCTACATTCCCACCTAGCTGCCTAGATCAAAGGACACAAAAACTGCTCTAACTCATAGACTTTCTTGTAGAGGCAAGAATACTTATCTGCAAAGAAATACTTTGGAGTTAACCAAAGGAAGGGGCTACATGGAGGTGAGGAGAAGGCTGCTTTGTAAAACAAGGTGCTTGAGAGGCAGGGAATGCTGGCTAAGGGTCTGTGTACCTTTTCTGCTCTTGGTGAATAGTGGCTGTCCACTGAACAGTCTTGTAGCTTACTGTGTCTTCCTTGCTACACGTTTGTCATTATTGCCTGCAACCATTCTCTTTCATTCTTTGCCTAACCTTGGCTCAGTAAACTAAGGCCTTGGAGCATGGCCTGGATTTTATGCATTGAGAGATTTTGAGTTGCTTGTGGTTACATCTCAGTCCAGAAGAAATCCTATAGCCATGCTGAAGTTTGCGTACAGGGCTATGTCAGTGCAGCTGCCTGAACCTCATGTTGGTCTAAAGCATTCATCCTGTGCTGTGTCTACAGCACTCAGTAACTGCTTTTATTCTAGATCATTCAAATCTAACTCAAAATGAGCCTCAAGAGGGCATGGAGAAGTGAGGTCCCCCACACATTGGCGGTTGTGTAAAATGAGGTTGTCCTGTGAGAGGTCATGCATAATTTTTCACCATCCTGAACTGCAGTAACAAGGTAACCCAGCAATTCCAGAACTAGAAGTAGGTGTCCACAGATAAAATAGAGGCCATCAGGGTTGTAGCAGTCTTCATAGCAGCCACAAGTTGAAACTTTCCAGATGTCCATTACCTTAGGAGTATAAGAGTTCCATATGTTCCACCCTTCAGGGAAATATTGTTCATCATGAAATGAATACACTCAAGGTCATTTGGCCTTGAGTTAATCAGCCTTCCTTTAATTAAAAAGATCCCTGATCCAATCATCTTAGAGGTACATTTTTTTTTCTGTCTTAGTTGTGGAAATTTTCACATTACATTGGCTCACTGCTTTGGGTTCAAAGTGATGCAAGCTTTGGACAAGGGAACTCCATTAGTAGGAAGCTGCTCAACTTGGAACAACTGGGAACGAGTTGGATAGAACAAGGAGATGGTCCACCACCATCCAGTGGTCCTGTGCTGGGGAACAAGCCAATATTGCAAGCCTTGTGCACTTGCTATGTAGGCTTGGCTAAGAAGCCAAGATCCCAGTGGGTCCACATGTCTACCCAGAAGGTTTAGGACAAGTACTTCATCCACTGAACTGTATATATCCTATGTCCACTTTTTCTTATACATTCTAAGGAAAAGTAACATTCTTCTATAGAGGATCCCTGGTGATCTCTTACACTAGCATCAACTGGTAAAGTAATGTTACTGCAATGCATTATAGTTGAATGTGAATACATAAGTATTTCTTTGTGTTCAAGAGTTTGTGTGTGTGTCCATGTGCACACATGCTTTTGCACAGTCATGTTCACAGCACCTCTGAACACAATCTTCTAAAAAAACAGGAACTTGAAGCAAGAGGGAAAAGAATTCAGGACCTACTGAAGTCAAAATGCTGCCCACCCAGGAAAGGGAATTGGCAGAAAAGATGCAGCATCACACTGAACCCAGGGATTAAGTAGAGGGTGGAGCCAAGTGGGTACCCTGTGCCTCTGTGTCTTGTCATTTTGGGTTTCTGGTCATCTGCATAGCTCTCAGTCACAGCCATGGAAAGAACACCTCTGAGTATTATGCTGGTCCAGTCATCAAGAACTTCTGTCCAGGAAACAATATGTGTTCCTGGGGATGGTGTACCCCCTCTTCCCTTCTGGGCTCTCTAGTATGATCTGAGTACCTAGTCTCTTGGTCTTTCCAGAAATCCTCCTAGTACTAAAGCTAGCAAGGCGAGCATCACAAGGAGAAGACACTGTGTCCCCTGACATGTTATTTTCCTTCAGGAACATCACCGTTAGAGGTCAGTTCCTACCCTTGGGAACATTTTCATGTAGCACACTCCCTGCAGTGACAGGGTGTTCCTGTGAGATGATTTCTTTGGTTATAATCAGGGTAAGCAGTTGACAAGGTGAACCCAGGCTGTTTTCTGCACTTTAGGAAAAATCAAGGCCTTCACTGCATTGAATAGGCCCTAAAGAGGGCCTCCATTTAGGTTACTAGGTTGCTCATATCTTTTCTGAACTGTGCCTCAGATATTAATTAATCATTATTTCAAAGTAATGCATCTGGACTATTGGAGAAATGTGCTGTTATTTTTCCATTTCAACGCAGTGTGTAGTTTTCAGTTCAAATTCCTGCAGTTTTTTAAATTGTAAGGAAAAAAAAACCATCCAGGCACATGTCCTCTCTGACCATTTTTCCTTAGGAAATGCAGGGAATGACCTTAGCTGAAAGGTCATGCTGGATTGTCCAGCTGAATAGAGCTGGGGAACAGTCAAGAGCTGTCATGGCTAGCCTTCACTAGTTCTCTGTTCCTTCCGTCCGTAGGTCTGAAACACTCCAGTCTGACCTGGAAGGAGCCACAGCCCAGGAAGAGAGCTCCTTGCAGACAGAGTTTCTGCAGCAGAACAACTGAGATTTCCTGGCAATTGAGCGACCATCCCATCCCATCCTCAGCAACTCTGGCAATCCTGGAGTGGCTTTTCTTCCTTGACTTCGGTTTCCTATGTGTAAAGAGGCCTTGATTTTGTCTTGCCTAAGGCCTAGCATTTCCTTTCTCTCTAACAGCTCCCTTGAGAGAACTGAGGAAGCAAAAAAATGAATAAATAAAAACAAAGAAAGCCACAGACAACTTAAACTCAACATTTTCTACTCTAGGATTCAGGGCTTCTCAAAAAAATCCACCCACTTTGAAATAAGAACTCACCTGTGAAACAAATATCAACTGACCTCCTGGTGATGCATGCCCAATCAGATCCACAATGTCTGTTGGCTTCCTATTCCAGGAGAAAAGAAAGCATCAAAAATAAGCTTGAGATAGAGTAAGTTGAGACAAGGCTTTCTCAGAATCCTGAAACACACCAGGAAGTGGTCCCAGTGATGGACACAGCAACAGTGAGGTTATGTTGCAGAGTTGCTACATCAGGGACCTTGGCAAGCTGAATAGGTTGTTCGCTCTCCATATGTGGTAGTAAATCCAGACAGACCACCCAAAGCATCATATTCTCTCCCCAGTACAGTGCTGAGGCTACTCCACCTCACACACGTGATGCTCAAGTTAATGCTCTGTCCCTCAGTCCTTGTGTCCCTCACTCCTTGTGTTAGTCATTTGCTCTTCCCTAGGGAAAACTACTGGGTGTTCTTTAGTTCCACAGCTTGGACTCTCAAGTGACTAGTCCTCAAGTGACTAGTTTTAGTGAGGATGCCTGAATGAACTTTGACATCTTCTGGGCATGCAGATCCTCCATCTGGAATTGTTGGATCTCAAATAAGCATTCATAGGTAAATGTTGGCTGAATAAAACCATATAGTGAACAACATATTACAGGATCAGCATGCTGTAGACTCTATTCATTTTCACAGATCAAAGGTTTTGTATATTATGCCATCAGTGGGTGATAATTTATCAAGAAGCACCCTTTAAGAACCACAAAATGTGCTTTAGGAACTACCACACAATGACAAGCCCATGGCCTGTCGGAACTAACCCTCATATGGCTAGGAAACCATATAAGGTGATGCTCAAGAGCTAAGTCATCTGTTGCTGGAAAATGAGAAATCAGCTAAGAAGTATGAATAAAGAAGCCACTCCAAAATTATCCAGAGGCAGTGTGGTGACCTACATCCAGTACAAAGAGGTTGACTTCCAGCCCCATAGATTCTGTTTAGATCCAGCTGAATATAAAGGAAAGCCAAATGGGTTTCCAAACAGATATTGGGATACCCATCTTGTTGATCTGGGAGAGTTTCAGAGAATTACTCAGACACATCAACACTTGCTGGTCGTCCAGTAGGAGCCTGAGTGTGTAAATTGCTGCTTGATCTAATGGGTGATAAGGGATACTTTAATGAGGATCAGGCAGAAGAATCTGAAAGGTGTTGAGTCTAAGCCTGTAACATGTCTCATCCTTAGCCTTTGGAGTGTTTGACCTACAGAGCCCCCAAAGAAGGATGGTTACACTCATCTTGAAAGGGTTATTATAATCGACAATTACCTTTCTACCATGTTTCCAAGAGCAGCCACTGGCTCTATGTCTGTGCTGCTAAACCTCTAGCAAGATAATGTTGCTTAGCTTAATTTGTTGTTTGGGTTTTGGGTTGAGTTTTTTGGGGGTTTGGGTTCTTTGTGCCTTTTAGTTTGAGGTTTTGTTATTTGATATTTTCATTTGATGTTGTCATGGACTTCTTAGTGTGCTAATACTATTCACTATAATGCCTGTCCCTTTTAATCCTTTATTGAGTAAAATGATTGTATTTTTATGAATAAAATTTAATCCTAAATTGCTAATTCTTCAGACTCTTCTTTAGTCACACGAGGTATTCACAGTCCTGTAACCCCAGAACTCACAGGCAGGGATGGATCTCTGAAAGTTGCAGGGGCCTTGGGCTACATGGGGAGTTGCCATCCAGCCAAGACTACACAGAGGGAATCTTCTTTCAAAATGGATAGTGTGTCCAACACTATGGATACCACTTCATTGTGGAAATAGCGTCCATAATGTATCCTTGTAGTCATATATTTAGCTACCCCCAAAATATGGTACTCTGTGGATGATCATGTGAAACAAATTAATGAGAAACACAGCAGCATGGTTCTAATGCTTAAGAAATTTAAATATTTGCTAAAGGACTATAAAAGAAATGAGAAAACCCAGAGCTGTCTGCCTCTGATTTCCTTAAAGTACAGCCTCAGTGAGAACCATACATGAGACAAATGAATTCCAAAACATCTTGGGATATGTTATTTATAAATATTTTTAATTTTTGTTTTGTTGTCATGGTCTAGTCTTGTGCTGTTGGCCTTGACTAGGTATCTGCCTCCTTTGTATTTTTTGATTGTTTCATTTATTTCTTGTATATGTATGGGTGTTTTGTCTGAAGAAGGACAATACACCACATGCATACAATTCTCCCAGAGGCCATAAGAAGGCACTGGCTTCCACCAGGAGCTGAAGTTATAGAGGATTGTTAGCTGCCCCTTTTAAAAAAAGAATTGTTTTAATTAGTTTATTTATTTTTATCCCAGCTGCAGGCTCCTCCGTCATTCCCTCCCCATCACCCCCCCCCCATCTTCTCCCATGTCCCTCTCCAAGTCCACTGATAGAGGAGGACCTCCTCCCCTTTTCCCTGGCACTTTATGTCCTCTGAGAAACAAATGCTAAAAATGGATGAGCCATCTCTCCAGCCCCTGCACTTGACTTATGTCCTTCACCTTTATTAGATTGGCTGGAACATATCCAACCAAACAGAGAACTTTCTGGAGACCTTTAGGGATGCATACATGAGGTAGGCATGCTGATTGTCTTAGGCTGTCAGGCATCCATGTAGGGCATCCTTGGGTTCAGTTATCATGCCTCAGCATCTTTTATTTTCAGGACTGGAACAGATCTCCCAGGTTTCGTCCAGGATGACAATGTAGATTAGGCTCATCTGATCAAAGATACAATTGGGAGGACCATCTGGGGTGGGAGTGTGTTGAAGACCCCCTCTTGATGCTCTAGCTAAGCAGTTTTTGGGAAGAAGAATCATACTAGCCAGCACAGATGGAGCCTCCAGCAAAGGACACATGTTTCTGGTGGAAAGCATGTCTGTGCAAGGCTATGAGAGTGGTTGGATGATTCACGCTGCTCCCTCATACAGCAGATATCAGAGAATATTAGGAAAATTTATTTCCACAGGAGTGATTTTATCTTGTGAAGCTTCTCTGGAATGAATCTGGCTTCTGAGACTGCCCAAGAGTGAGAGCGTTAATGTGTGGAGTATGTAATCCCCTGGGTCCTCAAAATTGTGCCATCACACAAAGGGTAAAAAGAATATACTGTTTTAAAATGAAGGAAGATGTGCACACAGAAATATGATAACCATTGATATATTACATGTTAATGAAACTGAACAAAGAAAATACAAATACCTACACAAATGCATTCTTAACAAAAGAAGACATATCTTCATGTCAATTACAATCCTCTTTTTTGCAACTAGTCGTGTGGCCTTAGGGGTCACTTATAAGTACCTCCCTCCACTACCCTTTCTATATTTCCTTCTTTCATTACTGGCACATCAGAAGATCGTGGTTCTTTTCCTGAAGAAGTGGCCAGACGTCATTCATGATCTGTGTCCTTTGTTATCCTGCCTGGATTAGATTTGTAGTTTCCCACTGACTGTAATAGGGCAAAGGTTTCTCCATCTTGTATCAGCTGAAGCCAGTTTTGGTTTCTACCCCCTGCCCTGAAAAGTCTTGAGGGAAAGCACTCAACTCTGTTGCAGAAACTCAGGGTCAAAATATCCCAGCTGACTGCATGTCAGCTTGCTTGCTTGCTTGCTTCCCCCTGTAGAGCCAACCAGGATGTAGTTTTTCTGTGTTCATTGTCTTCACAAAACAATGCCTTTAATACACACTTAGGGCTGCTCTATAAGAAGTGTTTCATTCCAGACTTTGTTCATGTGTTCAGGCCTTTATCCTGCAATATTTGGAGGCCCCAGTGAGGTATTTTTTGAGACCATGAGCATTTTGAACAAAATCCAAGCCTCTTTGTGAGCTGTGACCCTGGCAGGTTCTGACTTCTTAGGAAACAGAAAACCTGAGGTGTCCAAAAAGAAAGGAACTCAACATTGGTCCAAACCCCTCTGACAGCCTTGTTGAAATTTCCTGAAAGGGAGAGTCATCTGTCCTTTCTCCCGTGGAGGTAAATCTGTTTGGACACACAAGAAAGGTCATCTGTGAAATCTTGTCTAGAAAATCATCCATATCCTTCATTTTCCAATTTTTTAGAATACAGTATTTCAAAGTAAGACCTAATGTTTGTTTTGTTTTAATTTTCTCATGTGTTGTTAGGTCCTTCTTGTCGACTTTGATTTTTTTTTAAATATTTTATTTATTTACTTTTATATCAATCACAGGTTAGGATTTTTGCATCCCATGTGTAGCCCCCTCCCTCTTTCCCTCCCACACTCCCCAACTCTCCCTCATCTCCCCCCGCCCCCGCCAAGTCCACCAACAGGTGAGGACCTCCTCCCCTTCCATCCAACCCCAGTTCATCTTGTCTCCTCAGGGCTGGCTGCAATGTCCACCCCTGGGATCTAGCCAGGCTGTTACTCCCTGGTATGTATGGGGGAGGGTCAAAGAGTCAGCCATCAAGTTCAAGACTGAAACAGTCCCTGTTTCCCTTACTAGGGTCTTCAGTTCGACACTGAGCTATCATGGGACATATCTGAATGGGGGTTATAGGCCATATCCATATACAGTCCTTGGTTGGAGAAACTGTCTCATATAAGACCCCTGTGCCCTGCTCAGTTTGGTCTTTGTGGAGCTCTTGTTCTCCCCAAGTCTTACTAATTTCCCCTATTTTTATTATTACTTCCCGCCCTCTGCCAAAGGCTTGATTGTGAGTCTTAATATCTGCTTTGATACATTGCTATATTGATTCTTTCAGACGTCCTCTTTGGTATGCTCCTGTCCTGTTGCTTGTTTTCTCCTCCATTCAATGTCCATCCTATTTGTTCATCTAAACGAGCATTGATCATACCAAACTGGGTCCTCCTTCTTGTATATCTTCCCTAGGTGTGTAGATTTCATCATGACCTTCCTATCATATAGGCCTATATAAGTGAGTATATACCATATGTTTCTTTCTGCTTTTGGGATACCTCACTTAGGAAAATCATTTCCAGGTCCCAC